>VXBA01001917.1:1065324-1149229 GCA_013399895.1 Serilophus lunatus | reverse complement strand
CCCCCCGCCAAAAAAAAATCTTAAGAGTCATTTTTTCTTGGTTCTTCAGGTAGAAACACAGATAGGGGTTTGATATTCAAAGTTATTTCCCACCAATGGGATCAGTTTGTAGGGAGCAAAGGAAAAAGAAAATTCCTTACTGAATAGCATTGCAAAGGTGATACAGGAACTGGCACAAAATACAACTTCTTTTCCAAAACATTTATATTAGCATCTGTAAAAATATGAAGCAATGGAGGTGTGTCTCCCCACTTTATGTAGGCTGCAACCCAATTCTGGAAAACGTTGTGAGGTTCTAGTAATTCCAAAGCCAGCCTCTCTTAAAGAATGGGAAGATCAAAAGAAGGATAAGGAACCAAGAAGATGACAAAGTTTTCAAAACAGCTTTCATGAATGATAGAGCAGTGCCTTTGTATCTTCCTTTCCAGACGTTAGGTATTTATTTCCATCTACTCTACCAATTTCTAAAGACTCAAATTTACAATGAAGATGGTCTAGTTCTTTAGAATGAAATTTCCTTTCAGCAGTACCCTAGAAATCTATATCTGCCTCTTCTTAAAGAAAACAGAGGTGTAAAGACCAGAAAATAAATACAGAGTCCTTTAGGATAAAGTCCATTCTGCCTTCCTTGGAGTAACTTCCTACTATGCAGTAGAAAGTCTTAAGCTATTTGCTATACATTACTTTCATAGGAAGCCCAGAAAGTAACCAAGCCTAATTCTCATGAATCTAGAACCCGTTCAATAAACTTCTTTTTTTGTACCAATTAATTAATTTAAGCCAAAACAGTCCTCTCTCAAAAGTTTGTCTTAAATTTCCGTGACTTAGTCCTGGTAGGTGAAATAATTCTTCAGCAGTATAGATCAGTCATGAACTATTGTGAGCCTAAAGTAAAAAAAAAATATATCTTTCCCAGGAGACATGGTTGTTTTAGTTTCTTCTCTCTTTGGAGAGTCTTTAACATTTGCTTTTCATTAGCACAAAAATTCGATACCACAGATTGAACATGGAAATAAAACCAAAGGAAAAAAAGGTGTAGGATGAAGTTGAAATGTTAGTCACAGAAACATAAACCAAGATAACCAGCCAGTCTAGATTCCAGATTTAAAGATAGTACAAAAGTCAGGTAACTATTGCCCAACTGTTAGCAGACAAATATCACACATTATTACCATTCTGCTTGGAATGCTATGGAATTGTGTATTGTAGTTATAAGAGGATGGGAAGGAATAAAAAGATAATGAGTGGAGGTAGACATTGAATCCTGTGTGTCTTCAGCCACTCCTGAGGTAAATGAACCAAAGTGGATAAACTCAGCAGTGGAAAATTACTGCCAGACACCAAGAGGAGTGTTTGGTATATATGGTAATTTCAGATACCCATGGGATGCTCCCTAGCGAGTAGGGGTTAGGGAAGCTCCAAAGGTCTGCTTGGAGTACCGTGCAGATGCTACATAAAATTCCATGAGAAAGATGTGTAAGAAGGTGTGGAACTTCACATACATTATATGCAATCGCCAGCAGAACCCGGAGTCATCGTAATCCGAGATGAGGCCCGTGGGATAACAAGAGTGCTTCTTTAAGAGGAACTATTCCAGTAGAAGGAACAGCTACAGGTACAGTTTTCCAAGAATCAGAATGATTTTTTTTTTGTAATCTGCAATAAGAGCCCTTAAGCACATCAAACCTAAATGTACCAAATATCACAAGTGTGTTTAGCAAGCAGAGTTCTGGCCCTCACATTTCTCGGTCAAGTCTACAAAACTGGTTTAGAAGAAAGCAACAGGTAAAATGTTACTAGATACACTGGTGCCAAATGGAGGTTTATATAGTACTGCAGATACCTGCACTAAAGATTTTCTCTATAAGTAGCAAAGGATGGTATCTCAAGTGCACTGTTGCAATACTCGTCATTGCAGCACTGATACTAAGGGCTTGCTTGACGCCTTTGGGCTTGCTCAAGTTCAGAAGAGCCTCCTGAGTGAGTCATATTCTGTAACTGGTAACTGAGTTATGCTGAAGCACTGTTTTTAAATTATTCTTGTGCCTCCTGTGGGAATAGAGATCACTGCCTGCATTGCAACAATTTCTGTTGAGACCTAAGACACAGCTGCTGGTCTAACTGCTGAATAGGATCTTTTCAATCCACCTGGGGTAGGATATCACCACACTTACCTGAGTTCTGTCAGCCTATGCTTTCAAGAATGATGCTGAAAATTTCTCTTTTTGCCTCTTTGAATCAGATGAAGTCCTCTAAAACTTTTCTGAAATTTAGGAGAGTTTCCCTAGTTTACTAGACTGCTTTCCAGACACCTGTAAGATATAAGACGCTTCCCTAAATAATTGAAGTGGCTGTTCGGTTTGCTATTTATGTAAATTACTCCATCATACAGTTAACAGACTTCAAAACACAGAGGCAAGAAATCAGCCAGATCCCTTTGCTGACTATACTTTCTAACATAGTTTGCTTGAAATACAAGGTTTAACTCCATAGAATCTTAGAATGTTTTGTGTCAGAAGGGACCTTTCAAAATCATTTTGGTCCAAGTGTCCTGCCATGGACGGGATACCTTTCAGTAGGCCAGATTGCTCAGAGTTCCATCTGATCTTGAACACTTCCACGGATGGGGCATCCACAGTTTCTCCAGGCAACCTGTGCCAGCACCTCACCACCCTCACAGGAAAATTCTTCTTAATGCCTCATATAAACCTGCCCTCTGTCAGTTTGAAGCTATTCCCCCTGTCCTATCATTCCATGCCCTTATGAAAAGTGCCTCTACAGCTCTCTTGTAGCTCTTTTAGGTACTTGAAAGACTTGTTTCTTTTATTCTTTTCAACAGAAAACTATTTCAAAAAGGTGATGAAATATTTACAGTAAATCCCTTGATATTGGTGGGAAACTACCCAAATATGAAGGGCATCTAGATCCCAGCTGTCTGACAGAAAGTGACAGAAGGTACTCAGTAGCACTAATAACATTGCCCTGCCCCTTATGGAACAGGCAGAAAATTGTAAGGACATTTGAGACGTTGTCAGACTCCAAAAGGACACTCTTGAGCAAGACGTCAATGTGGGATCCCAACTGTACTCCAAAAGGTTGAACTTTTTTAAAAACCCAGGTTTATACTTGATAAAACCAATGAGACTGATCATTCAGAATTTGCACAATGGTTTTAGAATGTTGCCATTTTTTAACATGATGCCTTACATCAGTCTGATGGAGGTGTGTATGAGGTGTGTATGTAAAATATGATCAAAACAGAAGTCTAACTGTACTCAGTGTGAATTCTCTGTGATCATGTGCAGATTATTACACAAACTGAAATGTAGAGGAGAAGCAGGATAATTTTTGTAATACTTAGGAGTATATTATGTCATTATATATTTTTCTAGTTATGTTCCTACTGAAAAAACATTGATACGTTCCACTAAAGGGACACAAATGCACAGTCTGGGAATATTAAACTTTGTAAAAGATTAGAAAGGTGGAAGTGAGTGATGAAACACCAGTCAGAAATTTTTACTTTCTGAACTAAAAGACAAGATCAGGAAGTAGGGAAGGTTACTGTTCTATTTCCCTCTCAGAGAGAGAAGCTGAAATTCATGATGCTAAGCTAAATATATGTAGATTTAGAAAATTGTGTATAAAATTACATTCATGTGTTATTAGCAGTTCCTGGCAAGAACAGGTTTTACCTCAGACTTTCTACTACAAATTGTACATCATGTAGTAGACCTAAAAAATATGTAAGGTATTGTAATTTCTAATGGGATATCTCTTTCCAGAAATTGTATTCCCAGAACCAAATGGCTAAAGGGAAGTCAATATTTTGAAAAGGAAATGAAATCTGATGTATTTTCATAGTCCACTCAGTGAAAAATGTACCAGAAATAGATTTGTTTACAGAACAGCTTCTAGCATACAAAAAACTGTAGGAAGCAATACTGCCTTGTAGCATGTTTACAGGCTATGAAAAGGTAATCCAAACATGATATTGACTCCCTCTCAAGGCTCTCCATCACTGCATGGGACTGGTTTCCTTTGCTCCCTTTTTACATTTTTCAAAGAAAAGAATAGTTTTTACATTGCAATATCTCACATTCAGAAAGAACTCCTGTAAATAACTGCAAATCTTTCAAAATTCACCTCTAAACTATCTTGTTCCATGATGCCTGCCCAAAAACCTGACAGTAGTTGGGCTGTTCATGTAATGTGACTCCTGCCTAACACGTTGACCAAAAATACAAGCAAGTTTCCTGGTAATTTCCCATCTGTCTGAATATATCAATAATTCTAAACTTACAGCACCAAAAAGAATGTATCTTTTCTACAAATATGGCTCCTTCGTTAATATGCCGTAGGGAGAACAGGGAATCACTGTAGTTTCAGTGGCTGGGGAAGGGTGTTCCTGACTGATTTTCCTATCCCATGAACACAAGGTGGTGCTGATGCTCCTGGCACCAGTGCTGATTCACCACTTTCCCAGGAAGCCTGACTTGGGTGGTGGTAGCTGATGTGTAGCTTGTGTACCAGATATTTCATTTTGCCTTAAATTAATTATAAGAAATACTTAAAACATTTAATTTAAAATTAAACTCGGGTTTGTTTTTTTTTGATAAACTGAAAAAAAAATCAATTTCCAAATGACATAGAGAAATAATTTCTTTATCATTTTGGTTTGAACTCCAAATAAAAAAGAATTCTAGGTCATGAATTGAAAGGAAAAAAAGTCTTTAAGAGCATCCATATAATTTAAGTTCTTAAGGAAAAAATGAAGAAAAAAACAAACTTATGTAGAAGAAACATGCAAAGTATATAAATAAGTAAAACTCCCAGTTAATTGAAAGAACTGGACATTGAAAAGATCAGTTTAAATGCTTTCCTGCTCTTAGACTGAAGCTCTTTGGTACTTCAGAAAGGTGTACCTAAGCTAGAAGATTTAAGAAACCTTTTACTAAAAAACATGATTGCTAAAAGTCATTGTTGTGAAATATTCAACGAAAATATTTATTCCAGATTATGACTGCATGGTACAAGAGGTTTGAGTCTATCAGCTTGCCCATTAGAGTGGAACTAAGGTAAAGCACTTCTGAAGAGAGATTAAACTTCCAAAGAGCAGGGATCATTTCTTTCCTAAATAAAAAAATAAACTTCTCATTGCATGAAAAGCTGACACTTATGAAGATAGGGAACATAAATAATGAAGGCATGTTTGATGGAGTATTTTGGATCCATTGTTTCATCCATCTCATGGTTAGCCTACAGCTTAATTTATTACATAAGAAAGAAATCTTAATAAAGATCTTCTTTCAAATGCATTGTAAAAAATCCCTTCTTCCATATTTCTCTTTTAGATTCATCTGATAAATACATAATTATTGTGTTAGAAAGAAATTTTGACTCACAGTGCAGTACAATAATTTTCGAGGCATTTGCAAATGAACATATTTTATGAAGGATAATCTTCCTGGCCTGTTCTCCCTTTTCCTGTTCCCTGATATTACATAATACTCCCCTATGCTCCTGCTCCTTTTCTTCTTTCTTGTGTTTTTGCTGATCTCTGTTGCTTATGTATTTACTTTTCCCTTAGGAAAGCATAGAAAAACAAGACCTAAATATCTTAATCTCTTCAGCTTAATTAGACATGAAAGAAACTCTGGCCTCATTAAGAAATGTCCTAAAGCAACAGGTAGAATGGAATAAGAGGAGTTTGAAATTTGATCCTGAGATCAGCTTGTCAGACAGTCCTAGTTATTAAAGAAGCCTGAGAAATAGCTACTATAGAGAAAAAACTAAATGCTTAGTATAAATCTCAGTGGAAGAGATGACTAATTAGAGATAATTATACACAGATTTCTTGCATTAAAAGTGCTTTAAAACATAAACATTCAAATTTTACTTAGTCTCCCAAGTGCTTCCTAGGAGGCAAGGTTGCAAAAACTGTCTTTTAAATGATGTCAAATGTTTTAAAACCAAATGGTCTTTAAAAGGCATCTCACTGAGAATTCTGAGGCCTTGAAATTTTTTTGTTCAGCTTCACTTTGGTAATAAACTGCAGTAGAATTTATGGCCTAAAGTAGTATTCTAATAACCCTATAACAAAGGTAATCAAAAGTCATGCTGGACTAATTTGTTACCACTCTCTTGCAACTTCAAAACCCATCTCCAAAATTCACTTGACAGGAAGACTCTGAATGGTCTTCTTAAGTGAGATTGAAACCATCAAAAAATTGATAGGGACATAAAAAAGGATGCTGTGCTAGAAATATGCTATCTTATGAGATAAAAACAAAGCAAACAAACAAACACACAATAAAAACAGAAACTCAACTCAAACCAAACAACCTAAAATTTAGGACACAATGTATTAGGAAATTTCTGGAATATTTATTGAAAATTATGACAGTTGGTATAGAAGATTTTCAGTCATCTTCATACCTCATTATCAGTATACACCTGACCAAAGAGAGAATCTCAATTTTTTACAATGGAAATCCATTTTTCTTTCAGCTTTATATTTGTTATAAAAGTGTATCAAATGACTCCCATAAAAACTTCAGTTCAGTACTATACTATGAAACTGATTCCTGTGGGGTTTTTTGAGATAGTAATTTAAGACACCATAATTTGCACAAATGTTTTTGAGGTTTACATAGTTATCATATGGGAGCTGAGGAAAATCTGTATATACTTATTTATTCAAAATTCATTGAGAGAACTTGCAGTTTTTTAAAATGTTGTTAATTTATACAATTCCTTTTGGAAAAATGAAAACATACAACAATCATCCACTCATCCACATAGATATGTGTCAGATTCTTCATCTTTTTATTGTTCATTCATGTTGGAAGAACATTTAATGCCTTTATTAACAACCTAAACAATGGGCAAGAGTGTACATTAGGCAAGTTTGTGGATAATACCAAGTTGTGGGGAATGGTCCATGCACAGACCAGGGCTCACATGACCTTTTGGGAAGTTCAGAAAGAGGTAACACAACATCCTGCATGTTAATGCAGTCATGTCATGAACCTGTACAGAGCCAAGGAAGAGATAGCAGCAGCACCTGGGGATCCTGATGAAAAAACTGAATGAAAATCAGTAAAGTGTTCCTGCTGGAAAGGACAACAGTGGGCCAGACTGTATCAGCAGGCAGGGAAAAGTCATGCTGTGCCTCTCAGCAAGACATCTGAGTCCATATCTGACATATGGTTTAGTGCTCCCCAGTATAAGACAGACATCAACTTTGTGGAGTGTGCTCAGCAAGATGGGACAGGACAAAATGCAATAGGTACTGGAACATGAGAAATTCCAACTTAGATATTCCGAGAAATGTTTTCCCAATAGAAATACTAAAACAGGTTGCCTAGAGAGGTTATGAGTTCCTGTTTTGGGAGTATTCAAACTTAAAAAGGTCTGGCCTTCTAGTGAGGGTTAGACCAATACCTTCCAGCTTATTTTATAATTCTATAATTGAAGACTTTTTTTATTACACCAAAAGAAAACTTTCATATAAAACCCTTACAGTCACTCTATTTATAACAAACTATTCCTTTTAATTGATTCAACCCAATCTTCCAGGATGAGATAATACTCCTGGACAGCCACAGAAAATAGAAACATTTTTTCGGCACTTCACTTGAACTTCAAAAAGTAGATCATCATCGTCCTTCCAGCCCATTACTGTCTTACATTTAGGATCATTGCTCTCAGCATATATTGAAAGAGATCAGTGATTCTCAGTAGGTAAAGGGATAGAATATGTAGCTGGTGATAACAATAGTGAAAGTTTAATCACTGTGAAGAGGTTTTAGAAAGAGGTTCCTTAAGTATACAAATCTCAGGTTTTATAACTAGAAATGGTACTTTGCAACTAGCCATGACAATAGTTTGAAGCTAATAATAACACATGTACAAAGTTAATATTCTCACTATTTGTGTCATTTTTGCTTTTTTTTGCCATCAGAACATACTGTCAGTGATGATGGGGATACAGAGTCAACTAAAGCAAAAAGTATGGACACCCATGATCACAGAAAACACACTGCCCTGAAAGTAAATACTGCAGGTGGCTAAAGAACATCAGGAAAAGGCAATGAATGTGCAAAATTTTTCTTGCCAGTAAAAAGCAAAATAAGTAGAATATTGTGGCCACATTTTTTCTGTAACCATTTATTTTAAGCAGAAAAGAATCTTTTTAGAGGCAGTTTTTGAGAAAGTAAGGAATTGGACAGCTATTATTTATCAGAAATGGAGTAATAATCTTTAATTAGGTGTCTGAGTCATACAGTGTTATAGCACATAGACAATTACAAAAATATTCTGATAATTATTAATGGAGTTTGAGGGTGCCAGTTGCAGAAGGCTGGTTACCCCATTCCATAGTACATTTTTAACTAAAAGTTATGTGATGAAAATGTTAGTATTCAAGGCTGCTAGCTCTTCTCTGCTAATTTACATTTATATTCTTAATGTCTAGATCGAGCCTAGGGAAATTTAAAACTCTATTTCATTAATGTTAAGTTCTACAGAAATCCCAATATGCACAGAAGTTCCTAGATTGCAAGGCTAGTTAGATGAGAATGTAGAAGCTAAACATAATTGCTGGGTGGTTATGATAGTTAAATATGTACTGTCAGTTTTGACTTTTGAAATCCCTATAGACATAAACCTACTGTTCTAAAAAATATGAAGTAACAGAGTAATGAATTCATATACGTTTAAAACAAGCATTTTGAGTTTATACTCTTTTTTGCAGAAATGTTTGAAACTGTTACAGCACAACAACATTGCGTTTGGCTTATTCAGGAGAAGTTTCTGTGAAGAGTTAGATAATTTGATCTCTCCTTTTTTCAGCTTTTGAATGGATTGCAAATTACAAATACATGTGCAGCCATTTTAACAGTCCAGATTGGGTCGTGTTCTGGCAGGCTTTTGTGAAGTGCTGCAGTTTTACAATGCTAATGCAGCATTAATGTGCACCCATTTACTGGCTGTCATCAGCACTGAGCAGAAGGTTCTGATGCAACTTCTTTAAAAAATAACCAATCTAGAGTTCTGTATGCAGAAATATTGGTCACCCCTGTAGAGATATATACATTTGTGTGTATGTATATGTGAACATCTGATTGGGCAGTAATGGGCTCAGGATGAGTAGGACCTGACAATTTTGTTACACAGTGATTTAGTGCCTTAGTTCTGCCTGCAGTTTCTGCCAAGCACATTAGTCCAGACTTGAAGTTCTGACCTGCCTCAACCCTATGGAAGCTCTGTGCTCTGTTTGCTTCAAGTGATCAGAAAATTCTGTTCATATCCACCTTGAACAGGTAAAACTGCACCAGTATGAGACAGTAGAGAACCAGATTAAGAATAAATAAATTAAAAGTGATTGTGAAATATGCATGGGGCATTTATGTAAAACCATATTTTCTGCAAGGTAATCTCTTATGAAATTTATAGTACAGTATATCACCAAAGAGAGCAACTGGAGAAAAGGTTAATAGCTGGACTAATTATAAATCCAGATATATATAATTCAGCCTCCTAAACAGCATCATGTCCATGCACTTTAAATTAGAAGTTATAAGGGAAATATTCTTTTGGAACTATTGTTCTTTTCTGTAATATTTATTAGTATAACATCATTTATTTCATTTAAAGGTTTCTGACATGCATCTCATTATTTGTTTTTTTTTTAATTTTTATTAGTAGTTCTTTGTAGACAAGCAAGTACTTCAAGAAAGCAGAATACAATGTAAATCCACAATAGCCTTTGGGAAAATAATGTCTGGAGATATGGAACAGTTTGTTAAACTCACAGTTTTGCTACACTTGGAGTAAATTTTAATGTTTCTATTATTTGTCCTAACTGCAAAATCTCTAATTCTAGTTTTCACTATACAGCAATGGATAAGAAACGCAATCGCTCCAATGTGAATGAGAACAAAACTACCAGAGTTCCCTCAAATTTATTTTGCCTAAGGATTCTTTATGTTGTTTCTATATTGGATGTGAAGAGGAGAATCGGTTTGAAACAATCTAACATAATATTTAGAATAAAAACTAAGAACTGGATGAAAGGTCTATTTATAAATGAGGGAATTATGTGCAATTAAGGTGTTTGAAAACTGATAAACTCACATATGTGTGCATATATATCTCCAAATATGATAGGAAACTAACATAATGTAGAATTATTACTACACATCTTGTGGTCTACTAATGGAATGTACATATGGTATAGCAGCTTCCATAGCTTTGAATTGTAGAATTTGAGAAGATGGGACCTTAAGCCCATATGCTGTTTAAAAGAAACTAATATCTGGCTGTGGAATGTTTTCTAGTGTGAGAATAAAATCAGATATGTCAATCTAAGTGGAAAATATAGAAATACTATGAGTCATGAGTAGAAATAATAATGAAATATAGGCAGAGTTGAAAGATAAATGGAAAAGTGCAGCAATACTTGAAACTGTGCTTTGCCGTGCAACTTAGTAAACTATATATCTGATCAGATTTGTACTGCTGAAGATAATGTTTTTCAGATTTAAATGCGTTATTTTTCCCTGTTTCAAAGATCTTGCATTACTATAATAGCAACGATTTTCAATTGTTTGATAATTTTACATAAGTTGTTACTAAAAGGTAATTTTTTTTTGTCAAACTGTTCATCAGAGATTCTTTTGCTAGATATCCTACCAAATGCAGAGCTTCTGTTCCATAAAACTTTCAGTGGTGATGGAGAACAAAGCATTACAGACATTTATATATTCTCAAAACTAGTGTAAGTGACAAGTAGCTGAGCCTCTCATTGCAACTAAATGCAATGGCTTTCAACCTTTTGGATTCACTGCTAACATTCTTCCTGAATCCTATTCTCTCAGTCCTTGGTGGAGATAAAAAGCAGGAGGACCAGAACTGATGTAATGCAAACTGCAAGGGTCAAAGGAGTTACTGGAGAAAGTTGTGCTGGGATTAATCTGGGCAAAGGGGAAATAGAAAAAAAAAAAAATCTGTCCTACCTTGCAGCTACTCCTTCCTTACTGAGTGATGATGTGGGTTAATGCAAAAAATATGTAATGTCTCGTGTGTCACTCTTTGGGAATCACTAGCTTAGAAATCAAGCACTGACTGAGATCTCTGCAAGTTACGTTCTACTACCAGTTTGGCAACAAGACCATGTTTCCAGACCTCATTTTTTCATCTGTTAGAACAAGTCTGTCCTTTACAAAGAATTTTAGTCTGTATTGATGAGAAGTATGTAATGAGAGTGAGAAAAGTCTTCATTGTTAATGTATGGAAGGCCAGAATAGAAAACTGTAATAACTAGTAATTTTACGAATGTAGAAGATAACTTTTGATATTTAGCTGCATGAAGATATGTATATAATGTTTACTGCACAGACTCCTTTAAACCAAAATATAAAGAAGCAATTGACAGAATTCTATTTTCAAAAAATGTAAATTTTACTTTCAAATGTGATAGAAAAAAACCCTTCAAAAATGATTCAAACAAAAAACCAAACTTTGCTCCATCTGATAATCTCACACAGGTCTCCTATAAACACAAGCACTAAATCTTTATCTCATTACCTCTTTCCTTGTTAGAAGCTAAATGATACTTCTTTCCATTGCAAGACGAATGAAGAGTGTGCATTTTCTGAGCTGCTGAAGCTTGTTATTGAAATTAAGCTTTATGACACTGCTGTTTTCCATACTTGGACCCAGTCTATTGGATTTGTGTGGCTGCTTCCAGAAATAAGAAGGGCAAATGTCAATGCATTTTCAAAAGTAAAGGCAAGGAACAGGTTGTTAAATGGGCTGAGTTAAGCAATCTCCTAGAAAGGACACCTACTAATAAAAGTAGTATTGTGGAAGAGCTTGTCCTAATGTGCTCCTCCGTTTCTGTGACAGCACAGTGCAAACTCAACAATGTCATTTCCTTTTACATTTAATACCTTTGCATCTCTGTGGTTTTCAGTAAGATTGATTCCCTTAAAAAGGCTGGGTGGCAAGGAACATCTCAACCCCTTCACTCATCTTTACATAAAAGAATGTGCATTTCAGTGTTTATGAAGTGGTGAGAAAGTACTTCTTCTATTTTCCAAAGAATTCTTGTCAATTTTCCTTTCCATGTGTTATAAACTATATTGATGTGAATGCCTTCTGAAGTTACTCAGTCAAAAAAGTAATTCATTTCAGTAGAACGATTTCTGAGGCACATCACTGCCCTGTAGACTTTCATCACATTCCTTTCTTCACATGAAAAATGAGTACATTTCCAAACTGCAATTTTAAATATTGAATAAGGCTACTGATATCAATAAGTTTGATTATTCAAGGCATAAGCTTACAAAGTGTTGAACACTATTATTATCAAGGTACAAAGCAAGAGTGTGCAGCCTTTTCAATCACGCATGCAGCACTTTGGAGGATCGAACCCAAATAAAGAGGATTAACAGTTTACAGGAACTAATGTAAGAGTCGGAAGCCAAGACATTACATAAGCCCAGTAGCTGGCCTTTTTGATTATTTAGATATCTTAATTTAGAAAGATATATTTAATTTATATCAAAAATGCATTCAAGTATAGATCAATAATTTTTATCACTTTAGTCATGTATCACATCTATTTAATAGTGTTCATATTCCCTTGGATCAAGGAGTTGGCAGCTCTGCATATTTAACACTTCATTAACACACAGTATTAGCGTGTAATAACAGGTTATACTGACAACAATACGCACTTTGCAATTTGACAACATTCATTTAGAATTAGCAACAGAGGCTGAGCTAGGAAACAATTATAGTATAAATGGCATGGCAAGGAAAAACAGAATTTTTTTGTACTTTATTAGTAAGTTAATATGTATACTTTAAGTTCCTGAAAAGCTTATACATTGCCTTCATATTTTCACATGACTGCTATGAAAGGAGAAGACAATGAAAATTAGGTAAATGATTATAGTCCCAGTTGCCTCTGTAGTTTGTCTACATTGTGTGCTAATTCTAGAGAAACAAAACCAAAAAGTTTAGTTTCTGTATCCAGTTTCCTGTCAGCATCTTTCCATAGAAGTTAAATGAAATTCTGGTGGGAAATAGGCACATATTTATCTTTCTGCTGTATATGTGACATCTTAGAACGTTAATGTTTTAACTAAAAAATAAGTCATATTTGTTGAGCACTTTGATAAATGACAAATCCACTTGTTTGTGAATTAGAGTTTCTGTTCTGTAGTTGATTTTAACATCCTTAATATGTGCTTTGATTCTTACAGCTCTTTTCTGCTTCTTTATTTCAGCGAAGTTTTCTTCTTCAAGGAGTACCTGCTTTCAGATGGACGTTTTGCCTAGGGTATTCTGATTCATCTTACTCTAGTGTGTTTTCCTACACAGATAGTTGTCATGAATTGAAAATTTATTTTATTTTCATCAAGAGCTTTCTCTTTCCATGAGGTGTAATTTTATTTAGTCTTTGCTTTTCTTTTGCCCTTTTTTCCGTTTCTTTTTGATAACTCATGTAAAGGAAGCAATATTTTATTTAATGCTTTTGTAAACCATCACTGGCTATATTACTACAGAGTAAATTATTCCGCTTCCATGAAACACTAGAGGAATTGTAATCATACAGATTCTGTATAGTCAACGGAATAACTTGATTGAATGACAGAGAACAATATACTCCATTTCACTAATCTAGAGTCTACAAATTAGATAGAAACATATCTGTAAGCACTGACGAGGCTTGTTTGCCAGGAGTGTGCTTCAAGGCCAATAGAAAACAGGTAAATCTCTGAAAACCTCATCTTAAATTGTTTGCTTGGGCTGGTTTACGTTTTATGTGGAGTTGCTTCAACTTGTGTATCTGAGAAAGACACTGAAAATTCGTTCTTTAAGTAACACTGTGGCATTTTATATCTTGCCACAGTGATTCCAGATTACCCTACTTTACCGTAAAAATTGAAAACCAAATGTCAGGGTCAAATAATTTTGAGGTCCAAAGATCAAACTCTCAGAACATCATAATCTAGTCAAAGATTGTCAAGTAAGAAAATGACATATTTTTTTTTAATAGTCACAATGATATCACTAATCTTTTTTTCTCCCCTTTAGGAACAATATATATAGAAATATTTTATAATTACAAAGATTACGATAGAGTCTGTATTTCTGTGTTAGTAATGTGCAAAGTTCTAAGGACTTACTTCAACAGGAGACTACAGAAACGCAAATGAAGGCCTAAGTTTTGAGAAGAAATTTTAGAAAGGTCTTCATATCTTGGGTTTTAATGCTCTGAGTTTCTGTATTTTGCCTAGAATTCTGGCCTTTGTATAGCTATCCAGCTATGAATAATCTGCAATTGGAAAGAATTCATCAAGAATTGGCAATTACATTTCTAATCCAATATCCAGAATAAAATTCAGTCCAATCTCTTCAATTTTTGTAGGCCTACCTGGGAGAAATACAGCAAGAAAATTATTTTTGTCACTGAAATACGCACAGGGAGCAGTATCGCCGAATAAGCAAATGTCAAATTTATAATGACCTGGATACGCTCCTAGATTGATAAACGGTGCATAATAAACTGTACAGCTCACCAAAACAATGGTGACTTTTTAAGTGACATTCTTGCAAGTATCACAGTTTCCTTTTAGCTTTTGAACAAAGGTTTGTCTTGCAGTTTGTGCTCCTCTTGAAAAATAATGCTGATCTGCAGTATCCTCAGAGCATTTTACCTATGATACTGCTCATGCTGTTAGCAATTCTACTGCTACCAAGGATCTACAGTAGCTCTGTCAAGTTCTTTGCTAGTCTGAGCAATATTTATTCCATATTTTCAAAGAGTTTCTCTATCTGATATGATATACAAAAGAAAAGACATAACAATCAAGTAAAGGCTTATACTGGCAATAATCCATTGGAAGATATGTGCTGTTTTATTCTTTAACTTTCTACTGAGGTTGATATGCTTATTACAAGATTTCCTGCTATTATTCTCTGAAAGCCATCTAAATATCCACCAGCTATTAAAATCCATTCCCACGTAGAATGAAACTCCCAATAGTCTGTCTTTAGGTATTTAGACTACATCAGAATAGGAAATCAGACTAAAAAAAGAGTCCTCTTTCTTCTTAAGGGTGAACATTGATTCTCATCTTTGATTATGAGACCACGTTTCAGTTTATGGTCGGGAGACAGGCTCATTTTCTTCTAGTACTGATAGAAGCTATCCATCTCTGCTCTGGGAGCCACACATCTGCACTTTCAGACAGAATGGTCTGTCAATTGGTTAAGGCAGCTGTGATGGAAATTTTTATCCAGAGGACATTTCAAATACAGAGAAGCAGCACCATGCTGACATCAGACATAAGTGCGACTGAAGCCATGCATCTGGCATAATCAATGTGCCTCCTCACTACCTCTAGTCATGGCAAGCCACCAGCTCAGATAACAGCAGTCCTGTCCATAAAAGCTACTTCTCAGGGTTGAAATGGACTGTGTTTATATTCCTTTTCTACTGGGTGGTAGAGGAATAACTGACTTTTAAACAAAAGAGTTTAGATTGTACTGTTCAAGAAAAATTAATAATTCTTGTCAGTGGTATTAAGCAACAGTCAAAAGACACATAATTCTCACTCCAAGTACCCCAGCTGACCAGAGTCAACTGTATCACAGCAATGCCTGGTGATGTAGGTATCCACATCATTAGTACCATAGTAACTACCTACTAAATGAAAGCTTCATTAGCAGCTTTGAGAAGGAGCCAAGGATATAGAAGGAGACAGAGAAATTTTATCCTGTTTTTTTAAATGACGACACTTGAAGATCATGGCATGGTAGCACTGAGAAAACTCCAATGCCATGTCTGCTCCCCAAGCAAGCAGACCTTCTAATGCTGTGCATATAGACTTCCCACAGTGCTAAAATTTGAGATTACTGTATCATCTGAGACATGCTTCAATCTACGAATATAAATAAGTCCTTTATCTTGATATAGGACCAGTGAATATTGAGAAGTGAATATCTTTTCATTACTATACTCAGTTTATTCCTTTGTGTTGTCTGAGAATTCTGATCTGTATTCCTTTGCCCTTAGTGAATGCATGTTCCAGTGTTCACAGCATTTTAGTAACACTTATTTTAAAACCTATATGCTACCTCTATTACTCCCCCCACCTAATTTGTCATCTGCACGGAAAATATTACATCTGCAACCCTGAGTTAAAAGATCAACATAGTGAATATTTGTTTTGCAGCAATATATTTGCACAGTGTTATCTCTGGCCTATGAGTCAGCCCAAATTAAGGCCTCCTTTTGCTGTGCACCGAGCACAGTAGAAGAGTATCTTGGGAATTAAGACAATCACAAGAAAACTCCACATTCAGGTATGAGATATATAACCAACATACCATTTGATGTCTTGCTTTATATTTATTGTTTTAGAGAAATGGATCTCTATGGAGAGATATTGAAATCACATGACTGACAGGGTTCAGCACAGGACTCCTACAGTAGAATCTCCTCCCCCTTTCCCTTCTATCACTCCACTTACACCTCCAAGCTTTCTCTCATTTGCTCTCTCACTTCTCATTTCACAATTCACTGATATAGAAGCAAGATGAAGGTGTCCTCACATACAAAGAACCCCATCCAAAACACACGTTTAACCACGTCTGCAGCACGTGCTTTAGCCCCTTTCCAATCCCTCTCAGCTGTGTCTTTCTATCCATGAGATCGTAAGATATTTCAGAGGCTGTACTTCAATGTATAATTCAATGGCTAATACGCTTCCTTTCAACTGGATTTTGGAAGGCGTGGGATTTGGTCATGACTGTTCATAAGATTCTAATATAAAAATACTAAACATGTCATCCGTACAGAAAAGGTTATAGGGAAACAGTGAATGACTTGACTAGTTTTCAAAGTGTTTCAAAAATAATGATACTCCTAACACTTCTTAAGCTGCATACCACTTTTTTCTAGAAGTCTTCAGATTTTGCTGACATCAGGAGCATAAAATGAAGAGCATCCAATATCAAGAAAATTTCTGCAGAACGGGCTGATCTAAAGGATATTTCACAAAGGAAAAAAATAAGGGTTCTTTTTATACATTGTTTGAATGAAGATTTCTTTTAAAGAAACTTATTTTGAGTCCAACTGGCAATATCTCAGAGAGGCAATTGAGACTTACTTTATTTCATCCAACTACACCTCAACTTTATTTTATCCTTAGCTGACTGCAAGATTAGTGGATTCCTTTTAACTGTATCTGCCTACTAATAGTGTCATGTCTGTTTTCAGGTTTTCCACCTTGCTGTTAATGGAGATTTTTTTTCTGGCCATTCTGTACAGTGTTTTCCATTTCAGTGGTAATGCTATTGATCTGAGAGTTTCCATCATGCACTAAAAAGCATTACTGGCATAGAACTTTGTTTCTTTATAAAGATCCAGAATACTCAGTGACAAAAAATTCTCACAGTCATAGGAAAATTACATGACTATGTTGCTGTAGCAAAAGAGGACATCATTCTAAAAGTGCTAAAGCAACACAAGTTATAAGAAATCTTATTAAAATATTACTGTAGTATTAGTACAAGAGTTTAAATAGACTGTGACTGGCTATTTTAAGAGACAACTACAGGGTATTTTTAGATGCCCAGCCTTCTAAAATGGAGTTTTAAGAACTCATATCACATAAAATTAATATTATTTTACTATAAAATTTCTTAATAATAATGAGAAACAAGAAATAGAGAAGGCGTGCATACTTTCCATTTATTCTGAGTATTCCAAAAGGGAATTTTACATTAAATTTTCCAAAAAAGGTCTGGCATGCACACTAGATCAAAAATTACCAATGCAAACTGGAGAATAAAAAGAAGATATGTCTATGCTTTGCTTGAAACCAGTTGTAGCAGTAAAATTTACTGTAATTTGGGTTACATGAATATCAATCAAGTTTTAATGGGGGCAAAATCAAAATATGAATTCTCCTTGAAGTTTCGCCATAGAGATATACAGGGTCAAGCCATCAGTTGGAGTAAGGTGGTGTGCCTATTCTTAACCTCTATGTATCCCACTAAGGTTTGGCCACTATCTAGGAAACACAACAGTAAACAGCACAGGAATCAGCAGATGCCAGAGGCTCATTATTTCACAGGAATAAACTCACTACCCTTTCCACTAATCAAATTCCAAAAAGAACATGAAAGAGAATCAATGAGTGCAAACTCAGATTTCCCAAACTTTTATGTTGGAAAACCAGATATATGAGTATCAAGCTTAACTTTGATTGACCTGATTTTGGCCAAATGTGTTAACAACTTTAATGGTATTTAGTTTTAGAGGGTTTTGTCTATGAATGTTAGCAAAGCCCTTGCTGCTTTAGATAAGCAGATGACATTCCATTCCTCTTCGTTTCCCTCATTAAAGCAAAGAAGCTGAATATTAATGAGTGTGGAGAATTATGTTGTCATGCATGTTAGTCTAGAAAATATAAATTCATCTCATAAAAAAGTCAAAGGATCAAAGAAGGTTTTTACTGTTAATTGGAAACAAAGTGTCAACAATGTCCTGATTTAAAGGGCACTCAAGGATGATAAGGGAGGGTTGGGGTTTTTTTTCCCCACAAAGGAAACATAATTAAGGTAGAAGTGGAGTTATTAGTACTTCTTTACCAAAATTCTTTTCATTGCCAGTGACATTCAATGTGGTATTCCCAATAATACTAAAAACAAAAAATGTATTATTTCAAACATACTTCAAAATTAGTAAAAGTAATATTTTTATAGCCAAAAGGATGTTGCTTTTAAATCTACACATTTAATACAACTAGTATGTTTTCATTGTTCATTTGGTAAGCTCAAAAATAGCACATTTAGCTTTTGGCTAATTAATAGACAGAAAATTACAGAGGATCAACTACCTATTTTGGATTCCTGTGCTCAGCCCTAATTGCAGCAGTAAAAATTAAGCCTGTGCTTGCTTAGCAAGCCGAGAAATGCCAGATTTCTTGGACACACATATGCACACAGCAGAATAATTGACTGAGGGGACAATTCTATGTTAATATCCTTTTTAATTAAATATACAAACTATAAACTCTAAGGGATAGATCTCTCACTTTTCTGATGAGAGAATCTCTGTGCCTTTACAAAATGTAAGGTAATTACTTTGATTTTCTTTAACGTTGCTTAGTTGAAGAAGTCTTCAGATGCATCTTATAAAAGGCTCTAATATTTACTGTAGCAGCAGTACATGCTAGTTCTTACTTTCATATGAACAGAAAATTGCTGAAAAAAGGTGAAAACCCTAAGAAACATTTACATTTGTATTTACCCTAAGAAACAGTGCTAAAGTCTAGTGAATATTGAGAAAAACTATTTGAAATCTGGTCTTTTTAATAAGCTTAGTAGTAATTCAGCTACATAAAAGTCAAGTCAAGCTTGGTCAATCAATTAAAATGCTCTAAAATGTATCTATTAACAAGGCAAAATAAAAAAAAATATTTTGTATGCTCCTCCACATGCATCAGCTGAAATATTATGTGAATAAATTAATACCATTTTATCAGTATTCTGTTTTACTGGAATACCTGTTAATAACATCAACAAATAATTATAAAATAAGTTAAATAGAATGGAGCAGAAATAGAATAAAAATTGAAAAATAGCATAGAAATATGATACTACAAATCATTACTGCTTAGAACAGTTGTGTGAACTTTTTTCAGTAGTAATAGAATTTACATGAATACAAGTGCAGTGGGTGTCATTAAAATTTTAACATTTGTCACCTTTTGTCGTTGTAATTCTGCATGTATTCAGGGGCAGTGAATTTGGAGGTCTTATAGCATCTGCTGCTTCTCTATAAGTTGCAAATTATATTTCATTATGAAATAATTTGAATGTTCTGCTGATAGGATTATTCAGCAGCCTGAACTTGCTGTCATCATTTTTCTTTGAAAATAGATCCTCTGGGTCAAAGTCAACAGGCTATTCTATCATGATTGTTCAAAGCCAAGAAACTTGGTTTTGAAGTTTTAAATCCATTCCATTGAGCTTGCAAAATGGCAGAGCAATGAAAAAAGTCTCTTCTTGAAAATACGAATACATGGGAAATATTTAGGCTATATATGAGCAATCACTTCTTCATCAAGTAGGTAAGCTGTAGACAGGAGTTGACTGCTCATATCTCAGAAAGAGTACTTTTTTGTGCATGCTTGGGTGGGAGTACCCTGGCCTATGAAGCCATTCAGCAAGATAGTTGTTAACTGAACAAGAATGTTACATTAACTTCTTCAGTTTCTGCTTTTATATGTTTGCTTAGATATAAATATATAACTCACAGATCAGTGTAGTCAGAAATGTAGAAGGTCTGTTTAGGTCACCTTGTCCATCTTTGCCAGCACAACATTATTTTCATCACTGTATTGTCCATTTTCTCTTTAAACCTTGATAATCTCTAAGTCACGGTAGGGATAATAAACTAGGTGTTTAGCAGAAATATTATTTGCAGATGATAATCACAAGCCAAGGAAAAGACAGACTGCAACACATGCTAAATTTATGGATTTGGTTTTATCCATCGCAGAATGGCTGCAACTATTGGTGTTGAGCTATCAGTGAAGTACCACACTGTACCATTTGTGTTATTTATATCTTTTATCTATAGTATGCTATATAGAATGGTGTTTATTATTTGGATTTGGCCTAGGAAAACTAATTCATGCTGATGCACTGACAGCAGAATGATACTGTAAGGAAATTTGTTTAAAAATATATCTTAGAATTTCCCAGCACAGCTACTTTGCTATAGAAACACAATACAGGACATATATGTACAAGCACATGTGGGAAGGCAATTTTTGGAGGTACTTATTAAGACGAGTGAGGTCTTCTCCAAGCACTGTGCTACTTCTCCAACAACACACTTCCTGTCTGTCACATGTTCAAGTCAGTTAAAGTGAATACAGCATTTGCTTTTTTTTTTTTTTTTAACATACAAATATATGTATATGTATGGGAATTTAAAAAAAACCCCCAGAAATCCCCAAATCTGCTACTGAACCACAAAGAGTCACTTGTATCACATTTACTATACAGGTGAGGAAGACAATAGTCCTAGGAATATGCTGAGTACTTATGGTACTTAGTCTGAAGTGAACCAGAACAAATAGCTATGACTTGCAAAAAATCAAGACTGCTTCCAAACAACACTTAATAGATACCATAGGCTTATTAAAGGGTTTCAGGAAACCCTATATCTTTTTTTATCTACTTAGTTTTAAATATTATTTGTGAATGTATGTGTATGTGAATGTAAAACTACAGATATATAATTAAGTTACTTTTCTTATTATGAAGGAAACATTCAGCTTGGAACCCAATGTTAATAGACTGTCTTTTGTTAAGTCTGAAGAAAAATGCCTTGGAGCTTTCCACACTTTCTTAATGCAGCAAAGACTTTGGAACTTAATGAGAACAATTAAAACATCAATATTGTCAATAATTGCACTTCAGAGCATTTTCGCAGAAACCTCTGACTACTGAAGTTGTCTGTAGTCTGTAAGACTAACAAATTCTAGAATGAGGAAGAGCAAAAAATGTGCTATCTAAAAAAACCTGCTAGGACAACGTAGGCTGTGTAGAATATAGATTTAAAATTCAGACAACTCAATCACTAAAGCCTCAAAAAAAAACCCCAACAAAAAACCTTGAAGAAATTGAAGGAAGGGGCACCTTTCCCGACATTCAAAACCCCCTTGTCAGACCCAGCTGTCCCTAGGCTCTAGCCAGCTGTCAAAGGCTCTAGCTACAGATTTTCAGCTTTTATCTATCTTTTTGGAAACAAACAACTCCCAGTTCTCTGTTGAGCACTCTAATTAATGAAAGCTCATGCATTTATTCTGCACAGTATATAAACCTACCCACCAAACAAAGCAGAACAAGGTTCATCACATCACTCTCAGTCTGAATTTTCCATCACTGGAAAGAAAAGGTAAGATCAGTTGGCAGATTAAGGGCATGGGATTGACAGTCAAGGAGGGGAAACAGGGGTCCAAAGAGCTTGTTCTTAGAGGTTTTCAAGACCCCACAAAAAAAAAAAAAAAAAAGCCCTGAGTTGCCTGGCTGGACCTTCAAATTGACCTTGCTCCAGCAGGAAGCTAGACAGTATGTGAGCTCCTGAGCTCTCCTTGAACCTGATCCTGCAATTCTTTCACTTTTTGTCTCCATGTTTAAAGTGATTATAAAACAAGAACTACCCATGCAACAAAGAATAATTAAGATGAGTGATAAGTAGACTCAAGTTATCAAGGTTTAACTCTGATGTTGCCTGAATACCCTCTTGAACAGCTTTGATCACCCTCCTTTTTCTAGGAGTCTCTTCACTTTATGATTATAAAGTCCATCAAGATGAAAAGCACTCCCTGAATGGCATGTATATTCATTTTTTTATTATTATTTTTAACCTACTTGAGGGATCAAAAAAGACACAGTTTACTTTCATGACAGTTACCTGTTAATTTTATTCTGCCTTGTGGAAACATGCGGCTAATCTGAATTCACTACAGTGATTTATTTCCTTGTTTTATCATGTCAGACACCTCTCTCATATTAATTCACCACATTAAAATTTATGCAAGCATGCAAGGGATTCAGAAATACTCCACTACTTATTTTATGTGTAAATCTACAATTTGAGGTTAAACTAAACAACCAGAGCAAAAAGACTCCATGATACAGAATTAGTATGTAACCAGGACTATGATCAGAGATTATAAGGATTTTTTAAAAATATATAGGAATATAGACTTTCTTCCAATGATTCTTATGTAAGTATTAATGCAATCTCATTTATTTTATGTTATCATTTTCCTTTTAGTTTATGAAGAAAACATTTGAGAGTATGCATTTTCTTCTCTATCCATCTTTCTTTGAATTATTAGTATATTAGATCTATCAGCAGTTGTTCTAATAATTGGGGAACAATTTGAGGTATTGTGCAATGAATACAACAGTGAGATTTCTGCCTAAAGAGAGCAAAATTTTCCTTCTGAAAATACGCAACTATGGCAAACTACATCTAAATTTGGATATCCCATCAAAGAGGCTACATTTTTAAAGGCAATGAGATAATTTTCCCTTCACTTCCTTTAGTAGTACTGTATAGTTGATGAAAGAAATCCAGCAGTGTGGGGTCCATAAGAGCATAATACTACATTTGATAGAAACAACAAGAAAAACTAAGTTGTGCGTATTGGAATTTTATGAACATATTTATCTTAAAATAAATATGTAGTGAAGAGTTTCAGGGGATCTGAAACTTGCTGACTGCATCTGTGAGAATTTCAGCTCTAACACTGCCCAAACCCTCTGCCCTGGAGGCAAGACACAGGTCTTACAGAAACTTTCTTTTCTCTTTAGTCTGTTAATGTAAAATTACATTTTGTAGCCTGTCTATCTGAAGTGGAAAAAAGGAAACTGTAACAGAGGGAAGGAAAGGAGAAGATTGCCTACATGTAAACCAATTATTTTTTTTTCCCAAGATCCTTGCAGTAACAGAAATAATTGCTTAGTTTTATGAAACTCAGAAAATCCTCCAAGTAACAGTTTATCCTTGGCCTCACAGCAATACTTGAGAAGTATAGATGGAGGCTGAACCAACTCCCTTGTAAGTTCATCTCCTGATGTTACAGCCCCAAACCTTGTACACGGCTTCAAAGAAGTTTCTCTTCAATCAAATACCAAACTGACTCTCAGTTACACAGTGAAATCACATGAGACTTTCAGATCAGCATGGCAAGTCTGCAGATTTATTCAGATATGCTCTCTACAATTCTTGTTTTAGAAGGAGACTTTCTGACACCCAATCCAAAACTGAAACCTATTTTACAGGCAGTGAAGTTCCAGTTAAAATATGCAAATAGGTAATTTCTGTCAAAAATGGCCTCAGCAATGAGGTATGAGATGCAAGAAGCAGTTATAGCTTTTTAGTGATTAAATTAGTTAATTTTTCAGTTTGTGTAGTACAGTCAGACTTTGACTTATTACCTCTGGGTAGCTAACTAGGCTTGAACTAGGTATCACATAGGGAAATAAAGCTTTAGCAAAGATATTTTCTTGATAATTTTGTACTTCAAGAAAATACATAGGTACATCAATAGGCACACATTCTCTCTAGTAGAAACAATGCAACATTCCATGCATTGTGTCTAACATACAGGTGACATATTTCATGTATCTCACAAGCATTAGAGAGGCTCAGTTCCTCAAAATTATGTTGTCCTTGTATAGAGAGTGATCCTACTTACTAATGTGACCTGTGACAGGGAAAAATTTCACCCAGACCTTTCATTTTGAGCACTCATACATGGCATTGACTCAAGGGCAGAACAGATACAGAGGACAGTAAAGCCAAGTACAAGACTATCAACCTGAAGATGTGGACTGGAATATTTTTGGAAACAGAGGTTGTACCTAAGTTTCTCCAAGAGAGTACTAGGACAGTTGTTCTGTAGACTAAAGGACGTCAATGACAGGTAAAGGATGTGAACAGCAGGATGAATGTGGCCTTGAGCGCAGACTCAAACTAGGTCCTCTATCACTCTGTACAATGTAGGTTGTTAATGCGTTCCTGTGAAAATATTTTGCGTGCCATCCATGTACAGACTTATTACTGATGTGCTTGGGACTCATAAGCAGAACAAAGACTGTGTCCCTTAGATTTGACAATCTGTATAAGAAAAATAGGGTTTAACTAAGAATGTATCTGTTTCTGACAAGAGGATGATGGATAGAGTCACTTTATTTACCCTGACAGAAATATCTTTGTGGATGAGCCTTGTTTTTTGCAAAAGAGAAGGAACAGTGAGTACCTGGCTTTATATATGTGAGGTGAAATATTGCATTTTAGACTGGAATGTGTAATTTCATAGATTATAATTTTTTTTAATAACTGACTGCAAAACTGATATTTTAGAGTTTAGTATTTCAGTGATTTATGGTCTTGTCAGTGAATTTTTAATATTCTTTATGTGCACAGATGTTTCTGCAATTGTGACATGCTATCAAAAATCACAATGGTCAATTGCCCTGCAGTGCTTTTCATGACAGGTCTGCGGCATAAAAATCAGGGGATTGTGTACTGGAGCTGCAATGACTAGCAGGGATAGTTTTGTCATTAACTTGTGAAGTTTCTCATTGTTACCACTGCTTGCAGTCCCCTGTGCTTCTAAAGATGTCAAGAACAGAAAGATTAATTGAAATACAAGAAGACTGAAAATTCAACTGAAAACATTGCAACAATAACACCTTTTCCAATAAATAGTTAAATTAATAAATTGTATGTACAGACCTGACTTCCTCATAGCTAATTTAGGGCTAAATTGCTCCAATAGCTAAATAGAAAAAGCCTTAGAAACAAATTCCCCCAAAGTCTCTTCAAAATTGTTTTTTCCTAATTGAAAAAATTGACTCCTCAAAAAATCCTAAGCAAGATTGTTTGAAATAAGTGGATTTTGTTATTCATGAAGTATGGCACTGACAGTAAGGTGTTGCTGTTCAACTGGTTTGGGGTCCTTCAGGATGTGGTCCATCCTATATTAAGCAGTGTTGATTAATACAAGAGTATGTTCAATCTCTTGACACACATTTCTATAAGACCTGAATAAATTTAAACTTCAAAGCACTCTCTGTTCTCAACAGAAGCACTCACTAGATCCCAAGACTCCTATTCTGACAGCAAAAGATCTGGTCCATAGTTTTCATTTGTTTTAAGATCTATTTTTATCCTTATACTCCATTCATTTAATTTTCAAAGTTGTGTTCACTACCTATAATTCTGGTTTGGTTGGAATATTTCAGTCTCATCCTGGGCCTATGAAAGAATGGAGAACTGTGATACTACATTGTTTTGTGGCAGACCAGGGGTAATATAATCAGCTTGGTAGCTTATTGGGAATTTACATCATTTATTCTGCTTTCCTTCGAACTGTTTCTCAGCCAGTCACTGGTTTCATGTTTTGTTTGACAGACTTATTTTCAGTCTAACTGAGCTCATTGAATTGCAAAGCAAACTAATAAGTATGAGCACTACAACACTCCCATGTGGACAAGCTCTTCCAAATGGGTGCCTACGCTGCCACACGAAGCCCTCACAAAACTCTATCAGATTTGCTAATAGTATCAATTGATTAAAAAGTTCTTTCATATATATATAGGTAAGAATACAAGTAAACAAAAATAAATTTTAAAAGTTCAGGATTATTCTTACAGAATGTTTGATTTATCCAATGCAGAAATATTGAAGGAAGATATTCACACACACACACGGAGAAAAAACTAAAAAGACAAAAAGAGATGAATTTCATCATGATCCTAGTATATACCTACTCTTTAATAGCATGGAACCATCAGAAGGTCTGACTGTTCTATTGCTGCAAATACCCTGTACCTTAAAGACTTCCACATTTCTCCATGGATCCCTGCATGCCTATCTTTAAAGCTCATCTTGGTCGAAAGGTATGTGAGAAATCATCTGTTTACTTCAAGATCCTGAAATTCAATGACTCTGAAATATTCAAGCCTGGCCACCTCTGACCATGTCAGGTTTTTAATTACCTGCCTGTATTAATAATGGCTTTCAGTAATAATAATCAATCCTTCCAAAATAGTTTTAGAAAATTGTTGTTTAAGAACTTCATTAGAGAGAAGCAAAACCACAAAGTAACTAACTTCTCTGTTGTTTACTGTCCTGTCATAATTTATGTGTTATAACAAGAAAAACAATAAATTTAGCTTAAATATAGCTATGAAAAACAGATAAGCCTTAAAAAATATTACTCTGAGTAGTCAAACACATGGCAACAGATTTTAGCTCAACTAGAATATGAATAAACTCCCATATGGTAGCATGAGCAATCATGACCAAAACAAGACTATATATCTTGTACAAGGAATAACAAACAACTATGTTTTGAAAAAAACCCAACACCCCCCCCCAACTTCACTGTTTTATTTACATTGAAGAACTATGGTTTTTTTTAAAGTTTAACTACAGGAATTGCTGGATTACTAAACATAAAATATCCTTTACCAAGCTGATTTCAGAAGTGACAAATGATCATAAACAGCTTATATTCTTATAATCTGTAGAAAAATGTTCATCGAAACTGCATAACAAAACATACATTTCTGTATTTCACTCAGTGCAGAGATAGAAATGTTCCTAAGTCAGAATTCAGAAATAAACAAACAACCCAGTGTGCAGGTAAAAAAACCCATATAAATCAACACATATCTGGACATTATCCCAGAAAAAGTCTATTAAATATTCCTGTAGAAGTCCAGACAATGAATGACACATGCAGCCTCTACTTACAGTTTAGCTCTCTGGGTCCACACAGATCCACACAGAGCACAATGCTTAAAAGGATGGGCAGCTGCTCTCCAGACTGTTTCAATTTGTCAAAAAAGAAGGTTCTAGTTGCCAGAGGCCCAACACACCTGAAATCTGCTTTGAGAGATACAGTGATGCCCTCTTGGATTACCCTTCATTTCAATAACTCTTAAAGCAGATGCTAAAGATAATTCAAATATCAACATGGATATTCATTTTGCTGTGCTTACACAATCCTTCAGGCTGAAGAAGGAATGAGAGGTTTTATTGCTTGAAATGGGCTATATGTTGGTTAATTTGGCAAATTCTACAGCTTGCTAGGGTAAGAACATCTAAAGCAACATGAAATGTCTTAAACGTGTCCATGGTTCTCCAGTACAGATTTAATTCTGGAGGAAACACACAAGATTTTTATACTGTCTCAGAAATTCCAGCAACTCATTAGACAGTGCTACCTTCCTTTCTCTTAAAACCCTTTCTAATTACTAACAAATTATGCACATGCCTTCCATGTGCCAATACAGCCATTGCTGAGACCAGGAGGAGCTGAGATTACTTCCTAGGCTGCCATTTCCTAGTAGGATTTTCGGCACAACTGCCAATTTCCCACATCAACACTGGCAAAGCTGCTTCTTCTGTTAAACCAGAACAAAATAAGTTTTCCCTTTTGGTTCTTGTTCTATGCAAGCAGCAGGGCAAAGCACCAAACTTGTAGGGTGCTAAAAATCAAGACCAATTGTTATACTAGTAACATTTCCCTCATAGTAGAGGATGGTAATGCTGAGAGTGGAAAATTGACACTAAATCACAGAAACAATTACTGTCTGATGCTGGAGAATTTCAGCTCTGTTCATATGATCTCTATGTTTGGGCTAAACACTCAGATAAATCTGGATTTTTTTCAGAGCAATTGAGAAAACAAAAATAGTTTGGCTAGTTTATATAAGTGACTTTGAAAATACACATTTTCTGTCTTATATAGGATAAATAACTAGATAGATGAAATTAGAGGTTAGCAAAAGAAATAAGCTTTGGAAAGCTTCTCACAGCATGCAATAGGCTGCAAAAATGTATTCTTGATATCAGTAATGTGTATCAGTTTGAGGTAATTTTTTCCCTGTTCCTTTTTTTCTATTTCCCAAGAGAATATTTCAGAGATTACTGTATAATTATAATCAACAGTTATTTTATATGGCCTACAAGACCTCCCTGAACTAAATGACTTTTCCCTTTTAGTCACAAGACTTTCTATAGCACTAGTAATTTCTTTAAGTGGTCAATCATACAAATTCAAAAAATGAATAGCAATCTTTAATAATACTGGTTTCAGCTGCTTTATCAATTGATGAATATATCTTATGCAATACATTTTTTCATGTGCAATCACTTATTTTTGTTTTTGTTTTTTTTTTTTTTTGTCTCGAGAAGTTTGTCTCTGATAGTAACAAATTTTAACTGTACTGTAGCTGTATCTAAAAAAAAATAAATTAATAAAACTCTGGTGTCTTTTGTTACTTCTGTGATCATTGTGTCTTCCCTTTCATTATTTTCCTTGTAATTTGAAAGCTGCCATATAATTCACTGCTATAGAATGGACAAGTGGAAGGAATATTTTCAAAGTCATTTACACTTTGCATAAATCAGAGTAGTTAAAAGAAGTACTAACAAGGGAGGACTTCTCTCACAGCCTGAATTTTCTTTAACAATAGCTCACATTTTTCTGCTTTGAACGTCTGACAGAATATAATAAAAATACTAAAATTAAGGGAAGAAGTGATACTTCAAGTGTTGAAAGGAAAAATGGCATTTATAATGGTAATCACAAGTGTATGTTATATCCTATTGTACATACCTGTTTTTTTCACAATGATTTTCAAGTTCCATTCACAGTGATTACAGTCCATAAACCAGACAAGAAGTTAGTATTTCCCAACAGGAAATAGTTAACAGCTATGATATTTTTGTTTCCACTTGAGGGAAAGCCTCAAGAGCCAGCGCACTGAATATGAGAGAAAATAAAGCTGGTGTGCATGGGAAAAATGAGACCAGAAAAGAAGAGGATGGGTTTAGAATACCAGAAGCCAAAGCAGGGGCAAGTTTTTGGGACTCTATGAGAGAGAGCACTGTGGATCTGAGGCAGAGTAACGCTGTGACTGGACAGATGTTTTCAGAAAAAACTCCTCCTGCTGATTCATGGCCAGCAAGAAAACAAGCAGAGGGCTGAGAAACCCTCACAATCAGAGGCAGAAGTTGATATCACGATTGAGAGAGGGAATGAAAATGAAGACAAAAGTTTGTGTCTGATGAGGAAGACCCGAAAAAGGGACACATGTTGAGCAGTGACACAGTCAGAATCTGGGGCTGGGATGATCAATGAGCTCTGCAGCAGAGTCTTCTGGATAAGCCACAACTCTATCATGGTTAAACAAAGGTGGTGCAGCTGCAAGAAGGAAAATAAGATGCCATTCCTGAACATGTTATTTGCAACAGAAGGGGTTGTTAAGAGTAAGGTGAGTAGACAAAAAAAAAAAGTTCTCTGGGCATTTCTAGAGCAGCATTGCACCAGAACAAGTGAACCCAAGCTGTACTCCAGCTCTCACAACAAACCAGCAGTAAACCCAGCTCTTCCTCATTGCAGCCTGTCTTTGCAGGGATCCTGAGGCAATGCTAACTTTCCAGCAGCATAACACTTGTTGCCTTATTTTTCTTTTCTTTAAACAAATATATACAGGTGTATTGTACAGTTGCAGTCCCCTCATGAGACGACAGCTTCCTCAGTTTAACATACTTAAGAATCACCATATACCAAAGCTGAATATTAATAAAGTTGTATGAGCATAGATGCTAAAAAAATAAATAAATTAGACGGTTTGGGAAAGGTATTTAGAAGAAGTCACTAGAAAAAATCAATCAGCTAAGTAGGAGCCATGTGTTACATACAGCACTTTCCCTGTATATGCACAGTACAGCTGCTGAGATTTGTTCATATGATGATCATTCCTGCCAAGCTTTTACCATTATCTGTAATTAAGAAACATTTCTTTTTGGATTAAAAGATTCCCATGTCACATTATTCACCGTCTTTAGTTTGTTTTGTACACAAAAAAACCTGTTGGAATGGAAACATCATTTACCTAAATGAAAAAAAACCAAACCACAAGGTGTGTTTGAAAGTGAGATAACACATGCCCTATAGGCCATAAAATGATCCATAAAAGGACTATCTTACAATACCACACTCTTGGAAACATCTTATTGAGATAATGAAATGGCACTGAAGTTCATTTTCTTGTAGAAAAGTTGTGTTCATCTACATACTATGAGTATTTTTAATCAATTTCAAGCAAAAATACCCAACCTTACTGTTATTCAGAAGCATAGCAGAAATACACACTGAATTATTTAGTATATTAACTCTGTAATATGTGATAGTTATCAAATTGATTCTACAGCATAATGCCTAGAAGGAGCCACTGCTCTGTAAGTATTCAGTAAAATTCTGGACAGGGAACTGCCATTCATTTTGTATTAATAACACTGTTAATACCATGGAAGGGAGAAAGTAAACCAGTATTTATTTAAAGGTCCCTTCCTCTCCCCTAGATCTTATATTTCTACTCCTCTTACTGAATTCTTTCTATTGGACAATTGCCAACATTAATGATACTAAATATTCTTACCACGTGTAGTGCTCTGGAATTAACACTTACAGACAACCAAAATATATTTGTTGTCTGAACAATTGTAACTAAGACGCTCGGAAAGCAATGAATCGCTGCAGAACAGGAAGAAATGATGACATTTATGATCCTGCAGATTTCCAGCCACACATCAGAGCACGTATCAAGGGCACTTGTCCACACAGCAATGCTGGAACCAGCCTTTAAGGGCTTGACTCTTCTCATTTCTTATACCAGAAGGGGACTATTTAAACACAGAAGTAGAATCAAAAAACCTACCACATTCTCCTTTTCCTTTCTTCCCTACCTGGTGACTAAAACTATTCTCTAGTCCAATTCTTCACTGCTGCCATAGATTGGTACTTAAATCTTTGTTTCACCTCCACAACAAAGTAGGAAGAAATAATTTGTTAGTTTTGTAAAATGTTTTTCTGCTAATGAAATGTTAGAAATGAAAGTGATTAAATTGCCTATGCTTCTGCCTAGGGAGTAAAAATTTTTAAGTTACTTTAGAGACTGAACAAAGGCCATCTCAGCTTCTGCCTTCAGAAAGGAAAAAGGCTGATATGAAACCCAGAAAAATAGGTCAAAAGAAAAAAAAATGTTTCTGAGCCCATTTCAGTGACATATTTGAAACTGAAGTAAGAAACAGTCAATTATGGCCAGGAATTTTCTTTCTCAAGTTATGTTTTTTCCACTCACTGTCTTTGTATATGACATAGATAGTAATCAGAGATAATGTTATTTCTTTAGTTTAACTGTGAATATTAAGATAATGGAAGAAATTGGCTAGTCAGTTGTGAAATATTATAGCAATAAAAGTCTTTGCTGGAAGATGAATCTTCTTCAGAATAGTACGAGGGTGTCAATAAATGCAGAGTAATGTGGAGATCACATATTTACTGAGACTGCAGCATTTATCAAAGTCATCAACATTTAATTGGAGTTAATATACTTGCTAGCTTTTTATTTCTATTGTGCTAGTTAAGGATAAAATGTAAGACTTACTGGTTTCTATTTTAACTATTTTTGGCCTTTATCTTCCATCTTTAAACAAATGTGTATTTTGATTACACCTGTAGCATTCCTTTGGTGGTTCAGCTGGGCTTCTCTGTAAATGCACTAGTAGTTCCCACAGTGGACCTTCATGTTAACAAAACCCCTCTGATGTCTTAGAAGTATTACAAGTAATAATATAGGAATCTCAGAATTCAAAGTCAGTGAAACACTTTATCTACACATGTTTAGGGACTATTGCTTTTTTTTTTGTGAAAGAATTATATAAAAAACATATTAGGTTGAGAACTGATTCCATTCATGGGTTACTTTATCCAGGGGTGAATCTGAGGGTTATGTGGATTTGGAAATAAATCTAAATATCTTGGCTATCCCAAGCATTGCACTGACTGATGTTTCAGGACCTCTGACTGGAGAGGAGATAGCAGGATCTGAAACCATCTCACAGATCAGAGAAAGAAGGAGCTATTAGAAAAACATGATTTCTCACACTCTGCATTTGTTGGCATTTACTTGTTAACATCATACTACGCTGACGCTGTGGGTTGCATCTGCATCCAATGGGCAGCAGACACCTGCTCACCCTCTTTTCCTTGAGGATCTCCAGAGTCAGGCATCTAAGGACAGCTGTAGCAACCTAGGACCATCTTTCTGAGTTTTCTGTTATGTTGTATGACCAGGACACATCCAGTTCTATGGGGGGCAAGGGATAGAGGCAATCAGGCCCACCCAGGCAATTTGGGAAGAGCATTCTCTGATCATTCAGGCTGTAGCTGCTATCATCTTTCCTAGTGATCCCCTGGCTACCGCGGGAACTGGACTGGAGGGAGGGAAGGTGTCACCAGGGTAGAGGTGAGACAGTTGTTCATGCATAGCAAAGCCAGGGCTTTTGGAAGGAATTAGCATTGGCAGTGTGGCAGGGTTGCCCTCCATGTGCAAGCCAAGTGCTTCCTGCAGGAGGGTCAGCTGTGCCAGGGCCAGGCAAACCTGTGTACCCACACCTGGCAGGGCACAGCTGCCAGTGTACACCAAATATGTGAACAAATTATTTGTGAAAAGAAATTACAGAAAGATGACTCAGTGTATTTTACGGGAATCCGCAGACCTAGTGGGACACTTACATTATTGATTTTTTCCATTGATAGATTTCTTTTCCGAATGTAAAGAGAACAATTGGGCATTAATGTATGAATGCAGATTTCATGAGACTCCCTAACCAGCTGCTCATGAAATAGTAATGTCATTCTTGAATAAGGGAAATGGTGAATCTAGTGGTCGTTTTAACTGCTGTCTAATGGCTCAACAAAAGGTACATGATACAACGTAAGACAACTTTTTACTGCAGTTCATATTTCAAGCCTGAATTTGTAGCAGTTGGAGCATGATTCCTAAAAAATCCTCAGATGCACTATAAGTTGTAAATTCCTACCACACTGTAAACAGGATGTGTTGTTTACAGCTTTAGATCCACTAAATATTTGTGGATTTGCTTCCTCAGCTACAGCAGAAACTTACTGGTGATAACTCCCTGCCTTGCTCAATAACTTCCAGTAATTATCCTGAAGAAAATGCAATAAATTCATGTAATAGACTGCCCCTTTGCTATAATATACAATGAGAAGCAATCAATGCCCCTTACAATGAGGAGAAGAAATACAACTGTGTTTTATTTTACAGCTTTAGCAATGCAGCTTTGGAAACCACCAGAGGGAGTAGAGGGAAACTCCAGTGGTCAAATTCCAGCCCTGTGAAACACAGCCCAGGGCTGACATTTTACAAAGCAGCAACACAACCCTGCCCTGTGTACTTCTTAGTAGACTATTTTATTTGCTCACCCATCCAGCAAATGCAGCATCCCTATGAATTGCTACTCTAATTTCATCCATTTAAAAAAGAGGGAAGCAATATGAATGCCATAAATAACCCTCAAACTTAGCCTTTGGCAAAATAATTATAAAAAAGATGATGCAGGAAGGGGATAACAAATTATCTACTTTTGCAGTTTCCAACAATAATCTTGCAAAACAAGATAGTGATATTTAATAATCATGGTTTTAATATATAGTTTTACTGTAGGTTAAATCAAAGGGTATTTCTGAGACCATCCTTGTTATGCTTAAAGTATAATTACATGCTACATCTCTTGGAAAGTAAATGAAAGCCTTTTCTTGGTGATTTGTTATATATTTCTTTTTTGCCTGTGGCAAAGTGAAGGCCAGGCCTCTGAAGAGTTTCAAGTATAATGCACAGTGAATATAAAACAGTCCATTAATTGGGATAATAGGTCCTGGCATGTAATTGCATTGCTAAGGTACTATGGATAGCTGCTGAGTGAAATGGTATTTATTCAAGGTTGTTAGTCATCCGTGGATAATTTTATTTGTCCACTGATGCTTAAATAAATGCATCATCCATCAGTAAGAATACTTACGAAAAAATTTATTGCAAAAATCATTATCATGTCTCAAATTATAAAAGGAAACAGTATATAAAAATTGCTGAGCAGTAGTACAATAAAGCCATGCCATGATGCAGTTTGCTCGTTTTTCTGCCACTGGACAGTAAAGTATGGTTGAAAAATCAAGGCTGAATGGCAAGTTTACATATCTACTATATTTACCTTGCCATTGAACATAGTAGCTATCTTTATAAAAAAAATTCCTAATAATTCACACTCTTAAGTATATTATAAAAATTAACATAATTGAAATAGGAGAAATGGTTCATATACGGCATCATCTTTTCTTCATGTAATTGTTTTGTTATGATTTTGCAGTGATCAGTAGTGTCTGGGAAAACTGTGAAGAATAAATTATACAGACACAATAGTAAGACACAAGTATTGCTTGATTACGAACAGTCTTAAATAAAGTTTAAATAAAACAGAAAAGAATTAAAAAGAATTCCCATTGATACTACCAACAGCTCAGCTGAAAACAACTTTGTATCTCCTGTGGGTTATTATTACTGATCTGATTTTCAGATAGAGCGCAGCCACATCCTCTTTTATCTTTAGCTACATATGCAAAAACTCATTATTTTGACAATGCTACCCTCAAGATCTTATCATATTTTCTTTCTGAATAGAACTGAATAATATCTACCTACAAGGGATACAGGTATCCAAACAACATTTAAAGGGAAATACATATATTAATTGAAATAACAATGCCTATATCTGCAGCAAATGTCTTATTATTCATACGTTCATAATTTCTTGGTAATTGTCAGCACAGTTTGACTGGGATCATGATTCTTTATCTGTTGGGTTTGTATATAGAGACAAAACAACCTCTCTTGAGTTCAAAAGGGTGTCATAAGCCTTCTTTGCCATTCTCAGCAATAAATCACAGGTCAGCTTTGGCCAGGTTTGAATTCTCCACCTCACAATGACCACAGGGCCAAGGGTTATCTCCTAACCTGGTGTCAAGTTTTGAAATATCAAATAACGTAATATGATTGAAGACTAAGTAGGGAACAAAACTCTCCAGTTGAGGACTCTCTATCCTCAAAGCAGGACTTACAGTTTTTCCTTCAAGTTCTACATTGTTAAAAGGGGCTTTAAACCTCTCTGCATATTATTTTATTTCCATCTCTCTTGACCATATATTCCCAGATTAATCAACTTCACTGAATGTGCTTCTTTATTCTATTTTATTCCTTGATATTTCTTTGTTTACAAGTCAATGACCAAAATAGGGTAATTTAGCCTAAAGGTTATTCTTTATGAACTGGTTTATGAAACAAGTTCAGTTTTGTATTAGGAATCCATTTGGACACATTAACCTTTATTGCTGCTATACGGTAAAGTAAGCAGTTAACATGGAATCTGTCAATAAGCATGCATTGAACATTTCTCCCTGACTATTACCTAATTCAATATCGAGTTCAACTACACTTAACTTGTGTAATACACTGACCCAGGATCATCACTTAACACTTAGATCTATTGCATTTAATTTTCCACCCCCTGGTCTGTTCATTCAATTTATCAGAAATTATTCTGTAAAGCTACTGCAAGCAACTGCCATTCAAACTATCTCTTTAGTACCACCTAAAATATTTATTGCTTTACATGTTTTAAACTAAATCAATAATTAAAATATTAAAGAGAACGATCCCAATAAAGAGAGCAAAAGGATTCTTCTCTTCAACAATCCACCAAAGTGCACTTCCCATGCCCTGCTCTTCTGGTTACTTATCAGTGTGAAAAATCTTAAGTACCTACACCATGTTCAGACAGCTTGTACAAAAATCCATTCTAAGAAAAAGTAAAAAGAAAAAGCTTTCATGAAAGGGTAAAGTACTAAATCTTGCATTTTCTCTTCTTCCATTCACTGCAAAATAGTAATGTTATTTGCTTAACTAGACTCACCTTTGAGAAATCCTTACTTACTCATGTCCTCTAAGTTATAATTTTCTATGTGTGTTTCAGCAACCATGAACTAGTATTTTCTACCAACAGACTGAAAATACTTTGCTTAACAGAACTCTAATTTTCAACTCTTCATGTGCATTTCATTTTAAGAAGAGCAGCTAAATTCACAGTTTTTGGTCTTCTGGAGACTTTTATATCAAATATGTATTGAGAAGTAATAATGTTTAATGTTTATTTTCTCTGTCACATGTTAAGCATATGTATAGTCTGTTTCTGTAGTTAACCTAGTTTTCTCTTGCCCTAACATTTACTGGTACTTCTTCAAGTATTTGATTTAATACTGCTCTACATTAGCAATGTTTCAAAAAACACTAAAAACAAAAAAACCCTTCCTGTAACTTCCCGAAGAACTTAAGAGAACAGGATGAAAAGAATATTTATTAACACACATCGTTATTAAATTTTGTGTCAGTCTCTTGAACATGACATGTTCTCTGAACAGGCTACACCAGGCTTGATGGGCCCTGAGCTGGGCTCATACCCAGAAATATAGGGAGGAACCACGAACACCACAGCAGCGGGTTTCTTTTCTCTATTAGAGTAATCTTCCAGCATCCAAAAAATGCTGCTGAAGGACTTCTGACACGCCCATTCTACATTCCAATTTTAAGCACTTATCTAAGTGTTAGCATTATCCTTGTCTGCTTCCTTGTGTTTAACCCTTGGTTTTATTTACAAAGACAAATCATGTATTTCTGTCTTCATTTTGGCAGGCTAAATAAATAGGTCTTATTGTATAACACACTTTAATTTCTTCTCATATGATAGATTCACTGTTCCCTTAATCATCATAATTGCACTTCTTTCCATCTGTTCTCATTTAAATTCATTTTTCTTGAACAAGGATGACCAGATTGTACCTACCTCTCTAAATAAGATTAATGCATTCAGTGACTCTCATTCTTCACTATTTCTTCAGAAGATCTTAAAGGACTGAATTTACTTTTTTTTTTTGAATTTTCTTTTTTAATGTATTACACAGCTACACAAGAGCCCGAGTAATTCAGTAGCATTTACAATTGAAAGTCTCCCAAAATTTAATATGAAATTCAACTCATAAAATTTTTACTTCTGGATTTTTGAACTTTATGCAAGACATATTTTAATATAATCACGTATCAGCTTACACCTATATTGCAAATCGTGTGTGATACAGACTTTACAACACTCAGCAAAACGTATCGCCTTTCAGAATGTTTCATCATCATCATCATCATCATCATAGAATATCCTCACTTGGAAGTGATGAACAAGGATCATTGAGTCTACTTTTAAAACCGTAAAGTTTGAAATCTACCCTGAAATTAAAGGAGAAAAATGGACTTCATAGCTGAATTTGGGATCATTCTTCCCACCTCTTCCATTTTCATTAGTTCTCTTCACTTCTGCCCCAATATCCTGAAGCAGCACTCTCAGAAAACTAAAATCAAAGCAATACTTCTCTGTTTCTGCTACATGCACTTAGAGAAATTTCATCGTCAGTTTAATAGTCTGTGCTTTTTACCCCCCCCTTATTACTATTTTTCAAATTAATTCATAACTCAGCCTACACCATCAGTAGGTAGGAGCTTTCATCAGAAAACCATTGGTATTTAAAATATAATACATAGGAGAAAGGAAAATTACAGGTTAAAATCTTCCTTAATTTATTTGCTTCATTACACGAGCAACTTATTTACTACAAAACTGAGCAGAAAAAAATAATTGAAAAGCCAAGGCCTTAAAATTGTGAAATTCTAAAAGAAAATCATGCTTTTGAGAGCCAACCCTATTTTGGCAATGAACTAAAACATTTGTTCTAAGCACTACTAAATAAATTACGTTTTTAAAGGAGTCTTCAGAAGTGAATCCACATAATAAAAAAGCATTCCTGTCTCTATAGGATATTACACCCATATCTTTAAATCTCAGCCCTTCTACTTATTTGCTGTTTATAGTAAGAAAATATTGGAAGATCACAAACTCATTTCAGGCCCTATCATGTGAAACTGTAGCTCATTATGGTCCATTCCCTCTGAAGAATTTCTTATTTAGCTTAAGATATAGCAGACAAAAAAGAAAATTCTAGAGCTGTAAAAGAACACAAGTATACTGGTCTATCATGCCATTAATGTACTCAACTTTGCTATTTTCAGAATAGAATAACATAAAGCAATTAGTATTATTTTTTCTCTCTATTTTTACTGCAATAAATAGCATACTGAATATACATTAATAAATCTGCTATATTGTTTCATGTTATAAGGAAACTTTATCACAAAATAATTAAGACTGTCCAATTGAAAGATATCCCTCAGAAATCAAGCATAGCAACTACTCAGCAAAGCCACCTCTGGGGCTGCAGGATCTCCCCCCTGTTTTCTAACTCACATAAACACATAAAACTCTTCTGACTATTTTCCCAAACACATGTCTGAACAATTGCATTAGTAATCACAAAAGTAGAAAGGGCTAAAGTAAAAGACAGTGATATGTTCAATCAGGAAGAAAATTTTCATTCATTTGCATATAATTTTCACATTTAATGTTCTACAACAGAGTTTACATTCTGATAGTTGAAAATCACTCTTTTTTTCCTTTCTTTCTTTTCTTTCTTTTCTTCCTTTTTTTTTTTTTTTTTTTTTTTCCTGAAGCCTGACTGGGAAAACCTTTTTCTATAGTGTTTCATTAGTAATTGCAATTCTTGAATTCAAATATATGACATCACTCCCAGTCTCCTAATTTTCACTTTTGCGAACTTTGACAGTTTTCCATATTCACACAGGAAAAACAAATAGCCCAGAATTTCTAGGTTCCCTGTGAGACATTAAAATTCAACTGAGGAATGCAATAAAAACTAATGTTACACCTCAGACTAACGTCTTAAAGATGTTTTTGCCTTTCATACCTCTAACTTGCTTCATCTTTCATATTACAGTTTTTTAAGAATAAAGCAATAATTCACCTTAGAATCCCCTAGTCTTAAGTGTAAATCCAGCTATTAGCAAAGAAAACTGCTTGCTTAACATCTATTTCTGCATGCAGAAACCATAACTTTGTGAGGATTCTTAAGCTAAACTTTTTTTCACTCAGAGGGAATCAGGACCAGCTTCTTTTTCTGCTACCTGGAGTCAGCAAGATAATTCTGGTGTGCAAAATATGGAGCTGCTTCTCCTCAGCAGCATCTCTCCCACAGGGCACTTCTCCAAACACTGAATGATATTTGTGAGCTTGGAATTTACTTCTACTATGTAGTAATATTTTTATGAGACTTTGTTGAATGCACATGCACTTACATATCTTTGGGTAGATGTGGAATAATAAGAGACAGGATCTTTCATTTCAAAACAAAATTTCCTCTATTTGAAAGCACAGAAAAATAATTTCACTGAAAAAAATCCTAGTGAATGTAACCATTTTAGTTTAACAAACATTAGCCTCTAACCTCTATTTAGTTCTTTCAGGAGAGAATTAAATTCTTATCTATCTATTCCTTATTTATATAGCTATTACATACCTATGGTATATTCCATCCATTTTCTTTCCAGATGCTTTCTTAGTTTCTTCATCTATATTATAAATTTTTCTGTTTTAATTTTTTTAATTTTTCAAAATGTGTATCGAAAACACCAAAACATGTTTGTGACACAGTTGTTCACTTCTGTGTGGGCATATAGAGACATAGAGAAACTTCTCTGCTAATGCAAGACAGCTCTATTAACTTCTAGGGAATTGCACAGGTACAATCAAGGGCAAAATTTTAGGTTTTAACAGAGCTGGAAACCACAATAGGGTAGTTTATAGTAAATACAGTGTAATAACAGATCACATTGCTGTACAGCTTCTCTATCTCTCATTGTATGTATCCCTAGCAATTAATATCACAGATGTCAGATAAAATTGACCTGCATAAATCATTTCCCCCAATCAATAGTCACAGTGGCACGTTCATGCTGCTTCACTCTATCAGTATATCTTACAGACATAAACTTCTTTTACCAGTTCCTTTAGGGAAAGCCTTAGGATTGTGCCAAAGGCATTAGGGCTAATCTGCCAATGGGTACAGTGACTACAGTGGGCTGAACTCATATCAGTAAGGTCACCTCAGTGTGTGTTTGGAAGATCTGGCACTGAAGTAGTTTTCAACATCATAACAAAGTAAAATAAAACTAAAAACGTTGACTCAAAATATTACAACAGAATCAGACAAAAATTGTGTTTTTGCAGCTGTAAGGTTTGCTGTTTCAAGATGTACAGCAGCAGTGCAGACCACTTAGTAAAACTGGATGCAATTAAATAATATTAACAATATTTAAAAATGCACCAAAATAAGATGCTTTCTTAGTGCACTGCTGGGATTTTATACAAGTTATTGACTATACTGAGCATGTCATGTGATGAAATATCTATTCTAGCAGCAGTAGTAGGATTTCTAATTGAACATTCAGGTTTCTTATCATCTATAGCTTTTTCTAGTATTTAAGCATCCAGGTTATTCAACAAATTAAAACTATGTTTTCTTCACCTTAATAAAATAATAACAAGAATAAGACATTTCCTATGCAACTATAAGTATTCTGTTTATGTGAGCAGGAGATACTTACAATTTGATATTGTTTCTATTCCCTTTTCTCTTTTACCTGTTGTCATATATTACAACATAGAAACTGTCATGAAGATGCATGAGTTTCCCTGGCCTAAACCAGTGCCTGTTTCCAGATCAATGTGCAGCAGCACGACACCGTATAGATGCATTTTGAGGGGGTAAGAAGGCATAGCCACTTAGTTCAGGATCCTTGCCACACTGATTCCTATTCCAGAGCTGCCTGAGGCATCGACAAGTCAGACGTTTTTGCATGATGATGTGTACAGCATGCTTGTGTCATCCACGACGCAGGAAAATGCTGAAAGTTAAAATTTAAGCTCATTTTCATGTCACTTTTCATCTGGACTCCTCTGTTCTTGAATATGAAAATCTTTATGGAGATTGGCATTAAATAGTTAAACTAGAATGAGCTACTGAATAAGCTGGTGTACAAGTAAGGGTGAAGGAGGGAGGAAGGCAGCCTAGACTTATCTCCTTGGTGAGCCACCACTTTTTGCAATCAAATACGCATGTGAAGAAGTCAAGACACCAAAATTTGAGCATCATAACCAACCCCAAGCAATCCACTATGAAAGGTAGCTAGACCTCTTATAATACTGCTCAAAGTAATCTGCAGATGGCCCTCTGCAGCTGAAAGTCTTTGCCTTCAGTCTTCAACTACATATCATTTCCTTGGAAAATTAGTAGCTGTAGAATCATCCATCTCTTTCTGTTGAGCAGGTCTATTTATAATTACAAATTCATGGCCTTTTCTGGATGAAATATTCATGTAAACTCAACTGCCAAACTGCACTTATGGCATAGTAAACTGCAAAACATTATCATATTAAAAGCAATTCAGCAACGTGCTTCATGCCAACATAATAAAAATGTCATTTTAAATATTGTTTAGGAGCACTAGTTTATTTTTCAATGTAGAATCCAAAAATGCATTCAAGACACAGTATATCTTGAGAAAATGAAATCAAATTATGAGGCAAAGTGCTGAACACAAGCAAATAATTTCCAGGTGCTGGCAAAGTGTTTTATTTAGTGAAAAGTGTCCATTTTTCTCAATGGTTTTTCTAGGACCTAGTGTATATATGTTCTACACTTTTGGCTGTTAGGCGAACTTATAACTAGTTGTCAGACATAGGAAGTAAATAAAGATAACTGAAGAATATTTAGATGGCACTTGAAATTAAATGCTTATGGTAATATTTGCAAATTTATATGTATGTATACTGGCTTCAAAGATTGGGAAAGACTAGAAATCTTAGATCTGGTGATTAAACAAACTGAAAATCATTGAGCATTTTTAATTGAAATAGTAATATGTAAATTTAAAGAAATCTATATGTAACAGTAAACATCATTTGCATGGTGCAAATGCATTCAAAGTTTTATATGGTCACATTTCAAGCTTCATGAATGCAATGGTAGAATCATGGAGTGATTTGGCTTGGGAGGGACCTTAAAGATCATCTCGTTCCAAACCCCTGCCATGGGCAGAGACACCTTCCACTAGAGCAGGCTGCTCAGACCCCCATCCAGCCTTCCAGGCATGGAGCAATCACAGCTTCTCTGTGTGCCAGTCTCACCACCTTCACAGTAAAGAATTTCTTGTTGTTAACTTATCTAAACCTGCCCTCTGTTTAAAGCCATTCTCCTCTTCCTTTCACTCCATACATGTCTTCTTTTGTCCCCAACATAAAAAGGGCATGGAACTGTTGGAATAAATCCAGAGGCAGCCACAAAGTTGATAAGGACAGTGGAGCACCTCCCCAGTGGAGACAGGCTGAGAAAATTGGGGCTGTTCAGGCTGGAGAAGAGAAGGGTGTGTGGAGACCTCAGAGCACCACTCAGGATCTGAGCAGCCTACAGCGAAGCCAGAGGGGGATTCTTCACCAGGAGCTGTAGTGAAAGGACAAGGGGGAATGACTATAAATTGAAAGAAGGGAAATCTAGTATAAGATATTGGGAAGAAATTTTTCACTGTGAGGATGGTAAGACACTGGCATAGGCTTCCCAGAGAAGCTGTGGGTGCCCCATCCCTGGAGGTGTTCTAGGCCAGGTTGGATGAGGCCTGGAGCAACATGTTCTGGTGGAAGTTGTCCCTGTTCCATGGCAGGAGGCTGTGACTGAACAGGAATACTAATTAATAATGACAGTAATTTGAAATTAATAATTCTGAAATTTTAATTGGAAATTTATTTCTGAAAGTTTAATCTGAGGATTAAACTGTCAAACAGGAGAGTGAAAAAAAAATCTCTAACTCAGAATCTACTTTTCAATATAATAAAGGGTTATCCTGTTTTATGACAATAGGGGAACTTTGAACCAAATCAATATGATTTTTCCTCCTACTGAAATTAAAAAAAATAAATTAGATTAAGCGAAATATTTCTGACTTGGCTAACAAAAGCAAAACCATTTCAAATAATTGTAAATTACAATTTACAACATGAAAGTAAAAATGGTGACTTTGGGACTTACTTTACTTAGTAGCTACTGGATAAAGTCCCAGTCTCTGCTTTGTTAAATATTTAAGTATTGTGTACAACAGAGAAGAGTACAAACCTTGGAGACTGAAAGCAATTTGATGTGAATCACTGTGTATTCTCAAGGAATAGTCTATACTCAGATACTCCTATGAAGTTGCTGCTGAAAATTTGAATACTCTGGTAAAAAAAGGAATGGAATCCACCTTTCACCTTCAGGCTAAGCAAACCCTGAGCTGTGCTACAAAATACACTACTTCTGTCAAAACTCACCCATTCACACCACACAGCCCACCTAAATAACCCTTTCAACCACATATACTCTGCTATTTATTTTCCTTTCTTTGTCATCCTCGCTTAATATGTGCCCTCAAGACGAAATTTTGCTTTTATTTTTGTCACTGTAACACGAATGACATCCCTGGAGTTTGCACAGATTCATGCAGATATTAACAACACTGAAGATAATCTTTGTTTTTAGGTTCTTCTCTCCCTCAGAAAGAAAAATCTACAAAATAGGTGAAGAAAGAGGAAATAAGAAAAATATCCTCTTTTCTCAATTATTCCATATATTTCTGATGGGGATGGGAAATGTTATTTAGGGCAAAATAAACCCAAGAAAGTAAAGGAAACAATGAATTTTCTGACTAGGTCCAAGAAACTGACACAGGGAGCTGTTCTGTTCATAGACTCCAGAAGTTTTGTGCCTATTTTTAAAAGTAATTTTCTTTCAAAGTTTCTACTCCCTGGTTATTGGTAGCAGGGTGGATCCTTGTCCACAAAGAGCTCTTTCCTACCCGAGGTGGTGCAGATGACATGCAATATGTGCTGACAGAGATTTGCCAATATTCTAATATTATTTTTATGATTGCTATATTCTGACAGGTTTTATCTGTATGAATTTTATTTTTAAATGTTTAAGTTTTTCATTTCTAGCACATAATTTATAGATGGGAAGACCTTCAGATGAATGACAGAGAGTCTTAAATTTCAATAGTTAGCACACCTTCCCAATGCACGACAAAGTAATAACTCCATGTTTTTTTCTTCTTAAGAAAAAGATACTAATTGCTGGAGTAAGACTGCCACTGAAACTTCACTGTATATCAAATTATTATTTTCAACACTAATATTTTGTAAAGAAACTGCTTTCTATTTTAATTAATTATAATTATTTACTGCCCTGGTAGCATTAACACACAACAACTTTCCAGCAATCACTGAAATTGCTGTATAAAGGTTTTTTGACAACAGAAAGGGGTTACTACTGTTCTAAAATAACTCCAAGGATTTCACAGATTATAGAGTACTGTAGAATTTCCTTGAGACAAATGCAATGCCAGATGTATACAGTTCTGTAGTAGTGACTGAATGCCTTCTCAGGTACTCCAACATTACCCTACTTAATCAATAGAGAGTTTATATTTGCCATAAAACAACAGAGCACAATCTTCTAACTAGACCCACATTATATGTTTACTATCAAACCTGAAAACTATATTTATTCTTTGTACTCCACATTACAGAGGGGCAGAATGATTCACACTTGCTATTAGGCATCTGAAACATTTCATTTTAACTCTGGAATATACTTGGTAGTATCTGTCTCAGTGTATATAGGAAGGAGGGGGCCATAATCTGGGTTAATACATACTGCAAAGTGTGTACCCGTATGTGTGCAGGTGTGTGTTTGTCAGTATTATTCAAAATTTGTTTAAAATTATGATCCCATGGAGATTCAAATTAGTCAAAATAATTTTCACACTAAGCTCGTAATAGCATTTTGCCCATGAAAATTTCAGATAACAGCAGTCCATCTCTGAGTCGGATTATGCTGTCCAATGTATTCACTGCACACGTTTGAACACAGAAACACAACAATTTTTTATGCCAAGGTGATAGTGTCCAATACTGCGCTCAGAGGCAGATTACTGTGCATTCCCATGGCAATGCATGTGATGTATAACTATCACCTTCTTTGCGTCTCTTCCTCCGGCTGCTCAGAGGAGCTGGTTCTACTGCGAAAGACTGCTTATGATGCTAATAGTCAGCATCAGCAGGTGTTGCATCAGGCTGCTGTGATTCAATCCATAGTTTTATAAGAAAATTACGTGATTCTCAGAGTCATCAAAAATCATCTTAAATCCTCATTAACCTGTTAAGGAGACAAATATACGTTGGCTTTACTTGGATCATAATGATTGAAGCTTTTCACACTTTGAGTTCTGGAAAGAGAACTGTGGAGGGGTTTAAGAGGAAATAGTGGATGCCTTTTTGAGTTTCTTATAATTTTCAAGAATACTCAAGGACCAAAGCCTAAGGAGGTCAACAAAGAAATTGTTGTTCACATCATCAGGTTTTCAACTAGGCTTCAATAACTTATTTTTATAAAATGCCACATCATGCTCCATTACATAACCCCAAGAAAACTCCACTTTAAAAATTAAGAGTCTTTCAAATAAAGTGATGAAATTATTTCTTTCATCCTAATGTTTACTGGTCATATTGGAAGAGTTGGTAATAGCTTCTTTGAGTTTATAACATCAGTATGACTCTAAAGGTCTGAGTATGCTTTAGAAGACTCACTGCAGGTTCTTGATGATTGCATAAGTAGGAAATGTCAACCAACACAGTTTGGAAAGGATCTGATGTGCTTGCGGTAGACATGATCCAAATTAAATATTTACAACTCTGTAGAAACTTCTAGTTAGTGAATTTATAATTTCTACACTGTTTTCTGAACACGTCTGTGTTATTGCGAAAAAAATCCACATCTCTTGTCATTGAATTTGACTTTAAAAGGCAGAAAGGAACACTAATCCCCACAGGGTACCATGCTGCTGTGCCAGGGGAGGTAAAGCCAGTGGCTAGTGCCTTCTGGGGACTTTAATATAAATGTTATTTTCTTGCTTACTTGGGCCTTTGGTTGTGGGTTATTTTTCTAACATTACAAAATAAATACTGCAGCTCTAGATCCTATTCACAAGAGTATTTTGGCAAATAAGTCTTTGAAACTCATCAGCCTCCTGACTTTCCTGCAGCGAGCTCTCACTTACCTGGGGCCTGGCTGCATGATGCAGACTAAGTCTCACATAATGATAAGAATAAATCTAAATAGCACCTTCCAAATGACTAGGCCTTTGGGAAATTCACACTTCTTGTGTAAAAAAGCCAACAGATCCACTTGATAAAATGCTGCTTTACTGACAATACCAGTAAGTTGTTAAGTTCTCTTTCCAGGCATGACTCAAAAGAGAAAGTCACTTGTATATGTACAGATTGAATATCACACTCTCCTCTGTTGTTACTGTAATAGAGTCATAACAGAGAATAATCTGTATCTTTCTGCTCAAATTTGATGTTTGTAATTTTAGTGTGGATTTTTTTTTTTTCACATTTCCATAACTGAGAAGAAAATCTGATGCTGGTTATCATGTTGAAGCTGCTACACTGCCTAGTAAGGTCTTATACAACCTATATGGACTACATGTCCATATGATAATCCAGTAAAATTTTCCTCTGAAGTCTTAAAAGGTTTTCTTCTGTACATGATCAGTGTAACATCTCAAATAGTAAGGACTAGAGATATTTAAAAGCGTATGAAATGATATGTGCCCCACGAGGTCAGGCAAAATTAGGCACCTAAAATTAGGAAACATAATGATTCAGATGGTCTGCTTTCATATACCAAATACAGTGATTGTCTTCATGTTATAAAACCCCACATTATTATTTCCGAAAAAAAAATACCCTCTATCAGTGCATGAGATGCAAATAAATCACTTGGTGACACTTATTCCATATTATGTTTTTATCCCCACTGTTTACTGTACGGTACTATGCCTTATTTATTGCATGCTATTCAAACTCTGTAGACTAAATGATTAATTTCTTCAGAGCCTTTCTGTGACAGTCATCAGTGCAGTATTTAGGCCCTTCACAACACATTCATAACTATCTGAGATAAGTGCATATTGTTATTCCTATTCCAAAGATAGCAGATGTAATTCTAGAAATCTAAAATCTGATTTAGAGCTATATTCTACTTTATATATTCATAGCAGAGCAGTTTACTCCAGTTGCAGCCGTGAGGTCTCAGCACTGGTATATATTGCATTCCCAAGTCAGATGTCTAGGATATAGGCAGCTAAGGTAAACCCTTATCAAGTGTGGGTTTAGTAACCAGCATAGCATTACTGTGTGTCAGGAGCATGAAGAAAACCAATTCTCTGGGTCACTAACCATAAGGACATCTTTTTTCTTCTTGCAAAACCCTGCCTCACTCACTCAATCCTATTCAGAAGTAAATGAGACAGGGAATCTAAACAGTTTTCTTTCTACAGAAGTCTCTGGGACAAAAACTGCTGGAGAATTGGAGAGTTTTCCAAATGACCATCGTGACATTCTCCTGTTCTGCTCTGCCCTAAGCATCCCTTGTAGGTAGGTAGGTACCTGTCACAGGATACTGGGGCTGATAAGCCCCTTCCAATTTAACCAGAATGTATTTTCTTCATCACAGAATGCATTTTCTTCATTTTTTTCCCCTGCCAAAAATTCCCCTTAAATTCTCTTATCACATACCATCTTCTTTAACACTACATACTTCCTTACAAGTGTAACCTGGGACCAAGTGCTGTAAACTTCTTTGTGGACCAGGTCTGGGAAAGCATCAAGAACTTCCACACCGAGTTTCAGATATTTACTGACAACTAAAGAAGAAAAAATAGCAGTTATTTCATCTAATCTGCTTGGCGGCTATGGAGGACACAGGAGGGAAAGCTTCCCTGCTCATGTGCTCTAACTCCCTCCTGGCAAAACCTACACAATCAAAAATTGCAGTTGCAGGAAAAATCTTGTTTGGCTCCAGGGCTGGATCATACTCACTGTGAATAAAACTTCTACAAAGTTTGCTGCCTAAATGAAATCTGAGAAAAACAAATGTGCCAGACAGTTTGCAAATAGATTTAATTTTCAAAATTTTACATTAAATATTTGAGAGTAATACTCTGGATATAACAGCTACTCTTCCTCCTATCTACTTCTAGGAATATTTGCAATTTGCATTATGAGGTGCCAGATCATCTTTTAGTTGAGCAAACCAATGTATTTTCTTCTTGTCTCATTCATCATGTTATAAAATACATACCCAACTGGATATTTAAATATGTGTTTATCAATATCTAAATGGCTCCATGGAGATTCAAAGGAAAAATAGTAGCAAGTCCCATTTGAAAATTCAGCTCTGGAATAACAAAAAAATCTGAAAGGTGATAAAATTTAACTTAAAAAAACCCCAGCTGAATATTTCAGAATTATTGGTGTGGAGGATATCAGAACATCACAGGACAATATATATACAAAAGCATAATATGTGAAATTTGACTTCCAAAGCAGCAGAGAAAATGAGAGAGAGGGAAAAGAGGAAATAACAACTTTCAGGTTTATTATTAAAAAAACATGTAAGCTATCTCTTCTTGTTCCCTCAACATACATTTCATTATTTTTATACATGTATTTCCAATAATTAAGTTAATATATTTGGTTTCTTTAGTTTTCCTTTGTTTTGTGGGTGTGTTTGCTTGTTTGTTTCTTTTAAATGGAGCTTAAAGTTAGGCAAATATTATTCAGGGACAATTTTAGTTTAATTGGTCTTGGGCTATAGAAATGATCTGGAGGATCTCCTGAGACAGCTGCCGGGTCTAATCACCAGTGATGAGCATCCAGGGACAGCTGTAACTTGATGCATCTTATCAATCATGAAATAAAACTGTGCAGACTGCAGAGTGAGCAGTACAGCACTGTTTCTCAGCACACAGTCATTCTGCTAGTGGTATGTTATTTAATTGTAATGTGATCCCCATTATTAAGGATGCATGAACTTTTTAAATGAAAGTGCAGGGACACAGTCTGGGAATCTCTCACTCCTGAAGCCTATGGCTTATAATATTGCTGGTATTCCCACTGCAGGCATCATTATCATGATACAGAGCACTAAGTGTGTGTGAAGGACTGAGGTTTCAATCAGTCTCCATATGCCCCAAAAAAGCATATATGAAAAGCATGAGAAAATATATCCTAAGTCTTAAAACAAGCAGTAAACAACAGATTTTATACAGAGACTAGTGTGCTGGTGAGAAAACTCATTTATTCTTTTTTATAATTCCATGCATTTCCTCACACATTTCACATTTCTTGTTGACATAAAGCATAGTATTGTTTTATCTCCTTGTCTACCCATTCTGTTATGATATAAAGCCTTCCCTACCTCAGTAATATCAGCTCAATCTATCACTCCAGCCTAATGTTCTCATCAAACCCGGGCAGTCTCGCCCCATTTCTCGTTTACACTGTGCCACAGATTCATGCATCTTAACCTTCCTTCAGCATTCAGGGACTGTTTCCATAGCTGAGGAGGATTTCAGCCCTGCAGTCTGTACACAGAAGAGAGATGCACTCTGTGCAGATGCCACATAGCTGCCATGATTTCACACTGACATAACTTATGTTTCTTTACTGACTTTCTGCAATTGTATTCTGCCTGTAACCTATTCCACACTCTGTTTTCATAACCCAATTAATCAAGGGAAGCCCAACCTCAAGTACCCACTATATATCCAAAGCCAAAGGTATGTGTGTGTAAAGTCTGAAAATGTTCAGCAGTATGTTTCAATTTATATGTGGATCTTACCCCAGAAATTCTTATTGATAACAAATGCTTACTCAACTATTTTCACTTTGGGGAAACTGAAATGAATTTGCATGCATGCACAGATTACAGAGCAAGAAAATGTGTGTCTAATTAAAAAAATTAACATTACTGAACAGCTAATTATGAACAACAAACATTAGATGAAGAGAATCAGTCTGAAAAAAAAAATAGTGGAGAATGCCAATTTGATCATATAAATCCTTCAGCAAATATTTTAGGGCAGCTAACACTAACAGGAGCAAACTAACTATTTGCTGCAAGGTTTTCTTAGGTCTGTAGAGATTTCTTTCCTACAGCAGCATCTCACCCCAGCCCTACATCTCACAATGAAAGCAGAGAGAAAAAGGTTGGTCATTTTGAAGGAAAGCTTCTGTTTGCATCAAAATATCTATATGGCAAAAAGCCCCCACCAAAAACCCTAAAAAACAACCAGGAAAAAACTAAATACATCTGAAATTTGAAACCTAATAATGTTACAGGCCTTATTATGTTGTGCTGAGGTCTCTCCAGTATTGCCTTATATCCCAGCTGAAACCTTTTAAAATGGTGCTTTTTGGTTGTTTGGGGTTGGGGATTTTTTTATAGTTTTTGTTTCTTTTTTTTGTTTGGCTGGTTTCTGTTTCTCAGAACACTCCAGAGGTATTCTCCAGATTACCTTTCTTTCAGGGTCTCTGCAAACTGTTTCTTTTCCCTTAAGGCAACTATGAAGAAGCATACTTTAAATCTTACCAAAAGTTTTGGAAGACTGAGCAAATAACAAAGTTTCATTTTAAGTTTGTCTTAGTCTAGTAAGGGATTGCTAAGGCAGTAAGCAATATGTAGCCAAATTTCTGAGGGTGTTTCCAATTAAATTTGAATTGTTACCTCTTTTCATTATTTATTGTAAATGTCCTATCTAATATGTAAGTTAATAAGATTCCTAGACAAAGCAAATGAAGAAATAAATTATCACCTTGCTTGACTCAAGAATAACAAAATCCTCGTAAGTATTATGTCATATTCTACAGATAACTCATTTTCAAAATATTTTATGCGTTTATAAATTATTAATACAATTATTTCTTTTAATGTCCTGTGCCTCTCTGTGCACACTTTCACAGAAGAAAAACAAAAAACTACAATTTAAAATTAAAAGCATCTCTGTTTCATCTAAAATAGTTTCCCATCTAGTTGAGGGTTTCCATTCTTTAAAAACATGTTTCTTCCAAATCAATGTGTATAGTTTACCAGGATCAAAAACTGCTGCAATGTCCTTTATTGCTAAAATTCTCTACTGAACAGCAGTATATGAAACACCTCAAACAAACCAGACCATCAGGAAATATCAATGGAAATACAGACTATTCTATGAGATCTATGCGAACTTTTAATTAGCTTGTAAAAAAAAAAAAAAAAGTCAGTCAAAATCCTATTTGTAAAGGGCAAGAAATCCTCATCTTTATCCCTGGCCACTTGAAAGTTACTCAAACACAAATGTTTCGCACCTTACATGATCAGATTGCCTGACAGCAGCATGAGGCACACACACTTTTTCTATTCTTACATGAAGATTTGAAAATTCCATGTGAAATAAGTCATACATAGCAGTTTTTAAACATGCAGCACCTATTTAACAGTGAGTGTAATTGCTTGGGGTTGCTCAGGAGGAGATGAATTATTTGGCAGATTGAATTAACTATCAAAACTGTACAATAAGTGGAGTTTATCAGATGGATATCAATGTTGGATGCATTATGAAGACAGGAAGGTTTTGGAATTGTAAATTTCTGTTTTATATACACTATTATCTTTCTAAGATACAACTATCCCACTGCCTTCATGTCCTCGGGGTCTTTGCACATCCTGCTGCATTTCGGCCACAAAAATTAAGTTTGAGTTAATTGCAGAGAGGAACCAGATGGAATTTACATGCCAAATGTGACAATTTATCATTTGACTAAATATACTGAAAGATAACTGTGCAATATTAAGAATAATTTTCTCTCTGGCTTTTGTCTCTTTATGTGACTGCCAAAATATGTGGGTAAACACACAATGGGTGCACAGAAAGTTCATCTATTAATATCAGACTTCTCATGCATTAATTATAGGTATATGTTCAATTTCTTCTTGTTAAATAAGAAACTTGACAAGAAGCCCCAGAAAAATTCGTAATGTCCCAGATGTGCTCAGCTGCTGTCTGGTTGCAGTGTATTGCAGAAGCCACCACATATGCCTACAGAAAATACAAATGATATGTGCAGTGCTCTAAGGCAACCACCAAACAATTTCAGGGACCTCCACAAATCTTTCCCTTATGGTAATGATAGATCCTGCCCTTATTACAATATTCTGAGTTGGAAGGTACCATTGCTGATTCTTAAGCTGTTTTAAAAAGGTTGCAGTAAAGGACTGGCACACAGTCTAGGGCGTGGGTAGGTCAAAATTCTCAGGCAAACATGGCATGGGAGACAAAATGCAGAGGTCAAAATCATAAACTATTTCTTGAAAAATGTCTATAAATTTATTCCTATTAAATACAACCTTAAAGTTCTTAAGTAAAGTGTAGCACAGACTATTTTGGATCAGAATGCAGAAATATCAATGTTCTCTTGGGTTCATGTTTACTCAACCTAAGTTTAGACTTACACTGTTGTCAGTGGAGCATTACTGCTTTTTACATGCTATATTTAGTGAAAGAGTAAAAAAACTCCACCATAGCCAGCAGCCACTAACAGTCTGTGTTAAGTATCACTGCATTTTATACCTCTCTGACTATGTTTTAAATGGAAATAGACTTAAATGAACTTGCTGCTGATCCTCGAAAGTATTTCACAGAAGTTGCTTGAGCAAGCGCAGAGAACTCAAGCTACAACAATACACTGAGCAGAGCTTTTCCCTCCCTGAGCAGCTAATGGATATGCAGCATGTGTCTCTCTGAGGGATTCTCATCTGGTTTAATACTCTAAGTACCCTGGGAACCTATATATTATTAGACAATAGTTACTACAATGTTTAAATTAATTAATTTAACAATACATGTTCCTGGGAGTGTAATTCACATGTGCGTGGATGGGGTTTGGATGAATGAGTCCCATACCTGTCCGTACCAACAGATGTGCAAATATCAAAGAGATTATTAAAAGGCAAACTTCTTACCCACTCCCACCAAGGCACCACGACAGCCTTTTCCCTTCCCACTCCTCCACATCAGCTGATGTTCTCAAAGACATGTCGTAGCAGTTGCCAGCCACAAACAAGCTCTGAAGGCTCTGCCATGGTCTTAACAGCAAGCTCTAATCCTGCCTGGCATCCTGTGATAAATAAGTTGTTAGAAGCCACTGGAAGTTGGATCAGTGCAAAAAAACATCACCCCAATGAAATATGCACAGAAATTTTGCAAAGCAGGAAGCTGCTGAGAGAGAAATGGCATTGTTAGAGTGTTAACAGCATCCAAGCAGCTGTGCCTGGTCCTTGGCAACCCCAGTGCAATGTCAATAGAGTTACTCCAAACTGTTCAAAGTCTCTCAGCATTGCAAAAATAACCAGGAACGCTACCATCTAAAAAACAGCAGTAAATAATTCTTGTTCCCCTCGCCAATGCCCACCCCAGGCTGCTGCATTTACACTCAGTTTGTATTTTACAATTTAGGGCACCAGTCAAACCTTTGCAATGAAATGTTAAAAGCCCCGTATTGACAGGGTACTTATCTGTGTTTGCACAATCAGTTGTATAGCTCAATTACTTAAAAAGTTGAAAATTAGCAGACTCCCATTTAGACCATACAGCACACAATATGTAGAAGTCCTACAGATTATTTTTCCACTGTGCAATCGCCGGATCATATCACAAAGCACATGTGCCACATAGTTATCTTGGTTTGCTCATTTTGTACTGGGTGGTGGTGAACTAAAAAAAGTAAAGATTAAGGTAAATATTCACTTAGAACTGTGAAATGAAACACAGGGGGCTGAGTCTGTTTAAAATAAGAAAAAGTCATGGTGAAGTGATTGTATAAATGAATTAAAGATTGAATGATATGAAAAATCACTAAGATTTTATTTCAATCCAGACTTCCAAGTTTAGCTCAGAAATAAAATAGCTGAAGGAAAAAAAAAGGTAAAATGTGGAATGTAAGGGGGTTTTATCAAAATATGAATGTTTTTTAAGATCTCATGCATTAACATTGATTTCAAAATCTATCTACTTTCAAGTCTTTGCTTGATAACTGGAACATTTTAAGGAACTCCAATTGACACTAAAAATATTCTGCTTAGCTCTATCCAGAATACTCAGGAGTTCTCTTCTGTGACAGCTACTCCCTCTACAGCTTTTGGCAAGTGACTAAAGACGAAACTATGTCCAGTAAAGTCAGAGGGTATTTCAGTGCTGCTTTAAATGAGGCCAACATTTTGTAATCAGATCATTCCCACCTCCAGTATGGCAATCAGGCATTTCTGAATTGTAAGATCTTAGAATTTATAATTGACATATAAAATCATATTCTAAAATGCAACATTTTCAGTCTCAGACTTTATTTGCTCTAGTAAATAGATACTTCATGATCATCAGAGATCACCAGTATTGTTTTTCTTAATGGCATTTGCAAGTAATTAATGCCATTGCTGCCTTCCTGGATTTATAGCATCCCCTAAATGTCCCTATACTGAGCAAAAGGGGAATACTCTGATGACATAATCTAATTGCAAAGTCCAATTGTTAAGGTTTTTAATAGCAACCACTCTATAGCACTTTAAATTTTCCATCTGCTTCATGAGCATTAAATAATTATTTCTCACATTACCTATGTGGGTAGATTACACCACTCCTGTCTCTAGCTTCATAGTGTATATTCTCACTCTACCATAATGCTGAACATGTTATGCTTGAGAGGGATGTATTTCAGATGCAAAGGCTGACTACCAGTGCTGCAAATGAGTTCTGTAGTTGTATTGTATGGCATCTTTCTAGCATCATCCATGGAAATTTTTTACATGATCTGGCTGCAGTACTGAGCCAGATTTCTGTATGCAGAGAAGCTTTGAATGAAGAACTTTTCAAATTAGCAGATGAAACCTTAGGAAATCATCTGAAGCCATCTGCTTTCTTCTCTTTGAATTTTAGCAGTTCATATTCTAAATACCTAGTTTCAAATGCATGTTTTGTAATGTTATTGCTAGGAGTAAAATATGGTCAAAGTTCATGCCACAAGGAGAAAGAAATGTTGCAACATATGTGAATCAATTATCACTATGGGAAGAAGGACAAGCCTTCTTGCACATATTATTTATAAGAAAATGCAGTGTAATTTTGCAGACAAAGTGGGAAGTATAGATCATTATTCTTTCACAAGCCAATAACAACTTTATTAGCAGAGAGTACCCACTTTCTCTTGGAGCAAAAATGCTTTTTGAATCATATACTGCCATGTGAAATTCAAAATAATTTGCTGTGCTGAAGGCAGATTAACAGACTACCACTGCTTCCCTGAATCCTAACAGAAATATGGGCTCTAGAAGTTCTGCTTTGCATGAGAAGGTGGGGGACTCCCAGAATGAATCATCTACAGGATAATCACAATTATCACAATTTCATCACAATTCAAATTTTCCTGAAAAATGTCTCACAAGTAGGTAAACAAATAAACATTTCCTTTGGATGGCTTTACTTTTTCAAGTTCTTATTCTTGTTCTTCTGTCAGTGCCAGGACAGAACTGGAGTGGTTTGAGGACAGGCGCTCAGAGAGATGAAATAGATTTCACAAACCCTTTTTAATTAACATATTCAGCTCTTACAACATAAAGAGGATGAAAAAAAGACCCAACACATGTAAGTTGGGGTTACAAACTATTTCAAAAATTGCTTATATTGGTAAAATCCAAATCAGGAGGGGAGAGATAATTAATGGATCAGGAGGAGAGAGATAATTAATGGGTCAGGAGAAAGTTTTTGATTGAGGTTAATGGATTTCTCTTTGAGATCTTGGAATATTTAAGTCAAGTCTATTTTAAGGCCTTGATAATATGATTTTTTAAAATGTTACAAGAAATCAGTCTTTAAAATTTAGTTAGGAGTACTTAGTTTCTGTTCATGAGAGGAAATTCTGTTTCTATCACCTGTCCAGAAGCCTAATGAGCCTAGGCAGGTGAAACTTGATTTTTTTTCTGTCTGTTTGGATAACTACCTTAGCCATCATTCAACAGAATCTGCCCTATTAGCTTCAGACAAAAATAACTGAATCATGTTTTGAGGGTAAGTCAAGAAAACTCCAAATAAAATTTGCTATGTGTTCTAGTGCTATCAAAGAGAGAGGTTTGAAAAAAGAATTTGAGAGACTTGTTATGAGGAGGTTAATGTGTTTGTCAGACTCTTAAATCATATTGCCAGTAGACTTAATGAAATGACAAATTGAACTATAAAAAAACCCCCCATAAAAATCATTCTTTAACCTAAGTATTGGAGAGCCAGTTCTCATTGTTTTCTATAGTGTATTTGTAGACTTGAAAGATTCCAATACAAACTGAACCACCTATGGGAGTTTAATAAAAGACAGAATTTCCCTCTCAATTCTTTTAATGCTTGTCTGAGACAACTGTCTGAGCTCTGACACTCACCAGCCATTTTAACTATCCATCACACACTTATATTTCCAACTAATCAACATTAAATATGTGGAAGACATTTCCTTTATTTTTTAAATGAAATCAAATCAGACCAGAAGGAATGCAAAAGGAAGGAGCATATAAAATTACAAAGTAAATCACTATTGGTTTAAACAAATAAGGAAATAATTTCTCATATATGTGAGATATGTGGGGTCTACTTGTACAAAACATTATACATTGCATTTTTAGGTCTACTTCCTTTTTTTTTTTCTTTCTCTGCTCTCAGTTCTGTTCCTTTTTCAGTGTTTTTCTCCTTACTGTTGTTGAGTCCTTTATGATTCCACAATGTTTTGCTAATTAACAGTCACAGAATTCCTATGAGGCTAAATGACAATGCCTGATAGACAGGTAAAATTAAAGAGAGAAACTCTAATTAGTTTGATTGGGCCCCTGCAGGATTCAAAACCAGAGGTGCTATTAGGGCATAAGTATCCCTTAGCAATGTTTCTCATTTCATAACTAGTGCAGGCAGGTAAGGCTGTATCAGCTGTGGCTCTGGGACTGTCAGTGTTGGTGGCAGCTTGACAAGCATCTCCTCCAAAGCTACCAGTGCTCTGTGCTTTTCTCAGGCCTCTACAAAACTGTAGTGTGGGCAATTTATGATTTCTTCAAAGAGAAATCAATATGAAAACATTCTTATATCGCATGATCACATTTCATATTTATGGCTTTTCAGTAGAAGGACTGGTACATTACTTGTAAACATGGAGTTTCAATGTCAAGCTCGAGGTACTAAAAATCACAGTAGGGATGTTGAGCTAAGGGAGATACAGACTTATAGTGTGAAGTCCAGCTTCACTGGTACACCTGCTATCAGGACAAACTTATCAAGAACCTCTACTTGCATGAAAATATCCGGAGTTTCATATAGAAGAACAATAGACAAGCCCAGCAAGACTCATTTCCTAGAAGGAAGGGAAGACCCATAACATATCAAGTGGTACCTTCAAACCCTTTGCCATTTTTAACAATTTCACTGCTTTGCCACTGTTCTCTGACTGCAGGGAGGACTGATCTTATGCTGAACAGAACTGACTTCAGTTTGCAAGCCAGGAAGATTTTGGGGTGGAGTGTAGCACTCCTTCTAGCACATATTATCTGGTCTGAAAAGGTTAGTTTTTGTTGATTATAGAGCATACATAGAAAAAACCCCTTGTTATTAATTTTTACCTACAGCATAATATTGGCCAAGTTATGATTCTTATTGTTTATTTCCCTCATATTTTGGGGACACAGAGAAACAACACACAGTAAATCTATCATTCTCTCAAGAGTATGAGAAACAAGATAGCCATTACTTGCACCTTCATTTCAAATACCCTATCAAATGGCTGATTTGGGAGAAAAACTGTAATTTCGTAAGGGTAATTGGATACATTTTCTTCTGTTGCAAGCAAATTGCCCCCTGGCACAAGAATTTTAAAATCTTTGGCAGCAGACCTCCTGAAACCCATCTGTGTTGGAAATTACTGTTTTGCTTTTGGGTATACTATATTTACATATTTTGTTTTATTTCTCAATATTTAATCTAGTGAGAAAAGAGACTCATAGGGCTAACACTGAAACTTCTCAACAAATTTTTAAAAAGATGTAGGTGTCTAGAAGAAACTGGCCATACTAATACAACAATAGGCCAAAATGGAAATGACTAGACTTCTGACTATTCTCTCAAATGCTTTTAACCTCCACAGACTTTCCTTTGGTGAAATCTGTCATACAGGGTCTCCTAGCAACATGGTATTCCTGTTGTTTTCACAAATTCTGTTTATTTCATATAAATAATTTATAAAATATTTTGTTAAGCAAATAACTGGACATTGAGCACAGACTTATCCCTCTCAGTTTGGGACTGTGGTATCCTTGACTTCCTTCTTAGGAATGTCAAGAGATGGACACTCAAGATGGTAAATCCTAAGGTAAACCTGGTCAATATTCCTCTTGCAACTGTGGAGTTGCAATGAAATATAAAGAGCAAGTTATAATTTCACCAGTGGAAAAGTGACTTTTACAACTGTGTTTGATCATGTGGATTTTTTTTTTTTGGGGGGGGGGGGGGGGGAGAGAAGAAGAAAAAAAAAGTACAAATTCTTTGAAAGCAAAGATGTAGTTTTCTAAATAAACAGCATAAATGATTAAAGGATTTGCTACTGTGAAATGACTTAGAACTTCCATTCTTCTCAACCAGAAACATGTTAGTATATAGAAAGGCTTCCTTATATTAAGTGCTATATGCACAAAAGAGAAACACTCACTGTAAAAGCTTGCCCTCTCTTGTAGGAAGATATCACTGCCAAGACCCCAACCACTTTAAGAACTACAAAAAAATATTCAAGGTCACCAAGGCTGCAATATATGAAAAATACAGGCTATTAAAATAATCCTGGAACACAAATGAGCAAAGATGATTTTCAGAGTTGAGACCACTCTAAAACCATAAGTGGAAAAGCAAATGCAACATTTCAAAGGATCTCTGAAGGACAGATGTAAGAAATTACTTACTATTACCGACATAAAAGGAACGAATAATACAAATTTTTATAAATAAAAAAGCCTGAAAAAGAAATTCCAGCCGTGAAGTACATGAGCACTATGAAGTTGGCTATTCCTCTGTGCACTGACTGGCTGTGGTACTGCTGCCTAAATGCTGCTTATCAGCCAAATCTTGTGTTAGCCTCCCCAGACCTAGACAGATATATCTTCCAGGACTCACTTGGACATGAGACCACATCAGTAGTTTTGAAGTACATTTTCCACACTATACATGACTAAAGTATGATAAAATTCCATACTGAAGCTTTGATCAAAAAATGTGAAAGACTCTAAACCAATCGACCCTGAGGGAAGGCAGAATACAATGTCTGCAGGTGGTAAATCAGTCGTGACAAACTTTGACAGCAGGGACAAGAGTGTCAGTTTAAGACCTTCCTGTGATGGCCAGACTTTGTAAGATGATATGTAGGGTCTTTTTCTTATCTTTAAACTTTTCTTGATCTCCTCATTATTTCCCATTGTTTAACTAAAACACATGGTTTCAGCTCAAGCATTTCTTCCATAGGCAGCGTGGGAGGTAAAGGGGGTACTGTTGCTTGAAGGTATCAGAGTTGAGAGGAATGTTGGGTGCTGCCTGCAGGGACAGACCAATCTGGGCTTGACACCACCAACCTGCACCCTCAGCAGAGTGTCACAGGATAGATTACAAGGAGGCAGAACTCCAGACTGTGAACATCATCAGATGTTCACCAATTTCCTACCGATTTCTCTTGCCATTTTCATTTGTACTGTGTATATTTTAATTTCCCTCATTTTTCAAATCTGGATAGGGCGCCAATATTTCAGTCTTCATATGTCGAGTTTCTGGCAGTCCTCCTCCAAACTTTAACCCCTAATAGGCCAACAGTGAGTACTGCATCAACTAAATGTGCATGAAAGAGTGATGCTAAAGAGTTATTTCCAGTCTTTTCCCACAGAACACTAAGCAGGTAAGGGGATAAGATAAATTACTATTACATGTCATACGTGCAAAACCTACGAGTGTACTAGTAACTCTTTGTCAGAGTCACAAAGCAAGTAGCTGTTGTAGCCATTCGAGATGGAGCAACCTTCGAAATCATGGAATAAGAAAATGGATGCGAACATCAGGGCTATTTCGAGTAGGTACCTCACTAGCACCTAAGGGCACAACATAAGCAAACACGGAGAGGAAAGACAGTCTTTTCCCCTTGTCAAAGCCTAGCACTGATAGAGTAGAAAAGGAAAACTGGTTTTTGTGTCTGTGTCTGGAAAAAAAATAAGATGAAACTTAACAAAGATCAGGAAATACTCTGTTAAACGCTATAATGAAATCAATTATCTGCTACAAAACAGGGCATCCACTTAACTGAGAACACATATACTCAGTTTTGGATAGAGAAGAATAGTTCCTCATTCAGGATGGACAGGCAAAGCACTCCAATGGTTTTCTGGCTGAAGAGATCATTATGATTATCTGCTGATTTTACACAAAACAGGCCATAGGATTTTTGTCTTGTCCACAGTAGCCCCTGAAACATGAAAGCTAAACATAAAAGAAATAATGCTGATCTGAAAACACCTCTATAGATATAAAACTGAAAAAAAAAAAGTGCATTCAGAAAGAAATATATATTTAGAAAAGGATTGATTACATAACCAAAACCCCTAATTTACAAGAAGTTGACAAATACAAGGAGTAACACATATTGAGGAAAATTGAACAACATTTTATGACATATAAAGTAGCATTACTTCACCATATTGATATTTTAGAACAAAGTAAGTAGGCTGGAATTTCTACTTCTTATGACAAGGGAAGCAGGAAGAAATGTAAAAGTAAGTATATCTCCATTTGAAGCAAAACCAATGGAACATTGTTTGTTATGCTTTGCCATGCTGGTGTTATGTTATGAATATTGGAAGAGCACAGGAAAATTCCCATTTTCCAGAAGAAGAGCTTCAACAAATTCAGAACTGCAGACACTTTTGGTTTATGAATGTGATGTTCAAAATCTAAAGGGTGTTTTATACAAATCTTAAACAAATATATGTACAACAAAACAAACCAGATATGTGATGAGAAAGTAAAGCAAATTTCCCTCTGAAGTAATAGCTGCACGTTATGCAGATCTTAAATTATCTAGCAATTCATTTGCATTTTCCTAGAATTTATACTCACAGCATAATCCCCAAAAATATTGTGGAAGGAAATTACTGTGCCTTCAGCTTTTTGCAACATTTACTCATGAAAAAGATAAAGTTTTTACTAATTCTTCAGTAATTTAACAATCCCAGCATCCTATTTCTTTCAAGTAGAAGAAAACCATTCACTTGGTTTTGCTGTATTGAGCATATTTAAAGAGGGGCAGGTACAGTCTGTCAAGAATGTAATTATTAGATAATATTCCTGAATTTTAAAGTTATGAAAAAGAAACATTGAGTTTTTCGCTAATCTTCAGTGAAAAAGAGATAGAAGAGCTTTTGTGAAATAAGGCACATAATCAGATTAGCTTTAGAGCACAGATTACTGTACTTTTCATTCAAATAAATGCCAGAGAATAAGTTATTTGATGTACTAGTTAAACTAAAAATGCAGAATTGACAGAATATGGAAGTTCTTTGATCTTTTGTAGGTGTTCAATATATTCTCAATGCTGCTTGATGAGTGACAACAATTCATAATGTTTCAAAAATAAACCTCTATGCACAGGGGGCCTTTTTTGCTTTAAACTTATGCTTTTATTATATGACTGTTTCTTTGACTTTGAAGATTTTTTTCTTATTATTTAAACAACATATTTTATTCTCATCTTAGAATGCAGAATTAGGAGCTAAAATAGGTTTGTAGAAGGGGGAAAAAATTGACTTAGATCCTTTTTAAAGGAATATTAAAAATATGGTCAGCAGGGTAAGGTTCTCATTTACTTTCCTTTTCAAAGCTGATAAAAAGTGACAAGAGTCAATTTGGGCTCATTCTTTTAGTATCTATGTGCATTTTTCTGAATGTCACTTTCAGACAGCCCTGCCTTCAAATTTGTCTCCCATTCCTTTTTCACTCTGTTAGCATAGAAAAAAAAATTGTGTGAAGCAGGAGAGGAAATTACAAATTGGGAATAAGCCTCCCCCTTATTTCCCAACACCACCCCCACTTGCTCTTGACATCATCTGAAAAACAGCCAAAATTTTCCAAGAAATACAGGTAGCCCAGTATTAAAATTAACAGGAGTATTTACTTTTGTAAAATTTTAACAAAGCAGAAAATTATTTCCAACCAAAAGAATGTTTTATTTTTAGCCAAACTTCTATCGCTTTCTGCTGGATCAAGCTGCTCAAATTTGTTTCTTTAAATTGCAAAACCAGGATTCATTCCCTTGGCAACTTCTGGTCTGCAGTGGATAAAAGGGTTTTTTATTTCAGGTTTCAACATTTCAGAGATGGGAAGCAGGAAGCCCCAGTCAGTATGCAAGCTGTGCTTGTCTCAACAGTGTGTATCAGGTCACTTCACGTGGATCAGCAAGGCCAGCAAGATAACAGGAGCAGAGCATTCAGCCCAGCTGAAAATCCATTTTCATGTAAATATTGATGTTGGTGAGATAATGGAGAGAAATTGTATGTTGCAAACTCTTCTTTATTTATTTAACTATGCTTTGGATTTGCTCCCATAGGAATCTTTAATTTGAAACAAGTCTGTTGGTGCTGCACTGATGAAATGTGGTCATAATTGAAATAGAACAGAATGCACATTCATCAAGTCAAAGAGAATTTTAGTGAGAAGATCTGAATGTACTTCGGGGAAAGAGAAAGAAATTTCTGTTTTCAGAAAACATGATTTTTTGCCTTTATTTATATAACTCATAATGCTCTTTCCCAGAATAAAAGATAGCATCCAACAACCATTATAAAATTTGAGCTTTTGTTTTTTGTTTTAAAAGAGTAAAAACAAACTAACCACCCTACACTAAATATGTGATTCCAAATGTAATTTACATGCATTTAAGTACAATTCTCTCAACATCAAAGATCACAATACATTTAAAAATTTGAAAATACTTTGGTGTATCATTATTTTTTTCTAATGTTTGCGATGCTATAACTTACAGATTTGGTAATAGTAACTATTAGGCAGCAAGAGATCAGGATTGCAGCAAATCAGATTGCTAATTGGAGGAGGAAGTGATTCTTTTACTTCTAAGTTTGCATGATTTTATTTTATTCAGTAGCTCCACATCCCATGCAAAAAGTAGAGAGATAACTAGAAATAGATTTATTCAAAAGAAGATGTCTAAAGAAGCAAGTAATTCTGCAATCAGCAGTACTAATTAAGCCCACATCCCTTTGCCTAGCAGGCACCTCACAGCTGAGCAGTTCTCTCAGCTCCTTTTTTTTCACTTGCCCCTGCTGCATTATCCTCTGGGCATTTCTGCTCCTTCCCTGCTTTCCTTCACCTGGTGCCTCCCAATCCACAGTCCCTCCCAGCCAGAGGTTTCATTCTGAAATCTCACTGCAGTGTCTTCATTTAACCCCTCAAATCTATTCTTCCCAACTGTCATACCCTTGAGATGAGTTCTGACACAGATGTGAGTGCATCCCTAGCTAACTGGCAGACAGAAGGACCGTTCTAGTGAACCCAATGACCATTTTACTTTGGTCATCTCTTTAGGAAGTGCAGATCTAATGAGTGTTTCTCTCAGAAATCACAATCCAAATAATCAGACCCTGGTGCCTGCGTGTTCTGAAGCTCATTTCATCCCAACTTAGATTGAAACACCATTTACATAGACTCCCTCAACTGCCCTATGAAGGGACATATTAGTTAAGGTTCCTAATGCAGTGCTATGCCATTTTATGTTAGCTTGATGGCATTTTCTGTTCATATAATTTTTATATTTGTCATATTTTTTTGCCCTTTGTCCTCCTTGGTATTTGTGCCAAGGCACCAAAGTGTTGGCTTAAGTTCTTACAAAAACAAAACCTCAATCTTTAAGTAAACTCTAAAGGGGGCATTGGTGGCTATAAAGACTCAGTTGCATGTTTCTGCTCAAGTGTTAGGTTCAGAAACAATCTCCATGATTAACTGCTCTCACATGACCTTGTCAGTTGAACTTGTGAAGAATTTTGTGAAAAACTGCAGTCTTGAGCATGCAACAGTGACTAAATTCCTCACAAATCACATATGATTTACATAAATGAGTGTCTCAGCTCTCACACAGTCAGCACTAGACCTAGTTACTAACACATGAAAAATGCACTCTCAGACTTGGCACATAGCTTCTGCAGCTGCCAAATACACCCCCTGTGAGACGAGAGCAGGTTGATGAGGAGGGCAATGAGATCATTTTCAACACTGCTAGCGACAGGAAGAAGAATGAGAATTCTGTTTATCTTGTTAGAGATTTTCTGATCATATTAGTGATTTCATTATGCTGTTCCTAGAGACCAAACCTTTAAAAATGGCACAGAGCTCAAAAATTCTCTGTGAAAATTGCTGTTATAAATCAGACTCATACCATATTAACAGCACAGGAATTATACAAGAACATGAAAATGCAGACACTCGTTGCAGTTGATGTCTGAATGCCCCTTTGCACTGTTACTCACACAAGTGAACCTGTTGCCATCCCATACATTTATCCTAGTGCCCAGTTTCCCACATAGCCAGACTTCACCACAGGCTCTGGACATGTTTGCTATTGTGCTTTCATGCAAATCTTGAAAAATGAGGCAACTGAGCAGTTACTGAAGGGAAGGACTTCAGAGAAATAAGAGCAGCTCAGTCATGATCAGAAAAGGCTCAAATTCTTTTAAATGCTCAGAAAGTTTCCAGCTGGATAAAAGACTTTTAAAAAGAGAATTTCAAAAATACTTGTTGAATAAGAAAAATCTACACTGAATATTATTCGACTATTAAGACACAAAAAATGACTCATAATCCATAAATCATCAATATGTTGAGATGCCTGTAGCAAAGTTAGAGCAACATCAGCAATTAATCTGCATATGGGTCTAAGACTTGCTCTTTTTTTCTGTGCAGGTATCCATTATCAGTCTCTTTATTTAGATTATTGTACCTTCTCCTCTTTCCTCCCTCTTTAAAATAATAAAAAGTCCTTCTACACCTGTACATAACCTCTGCCTGGCTTCATATCCTGAATGTTATCATCTCCTGTTCATCAAACACAGCAAAACTAACAATAATAATAAAATTATCACTTTTTGGAGCCATCCCAAACCACTTGTTATTAAAAGACTTCCTTTCACAACAGAGCTACCGTACTTACCTAAACCTTTGGGCAATCACAAATCCAATCTACGTAACATAAACATCCACAGAAAACTGTGTACAATTAGAAAATCTAAATATATTTTAAGAGATGCCCATACATCTTGGAAAGGATGTGCTTAAATTCTTTCAAAAGGACTTCTCTTGTGATGTAAGCTGAGAGCATCATGATAATTAAAAAAAACCCTTTTACCACCACCTGTTGTAGAGTAATCCAATGTCTGGGTAACATTATGATATATAGAAGTTTAAATATATATATATATTTATATAATTCCATGTGCCATTACTTTTGGCATTACATAGGAATCTTAAATATTACATGAAAGGCAGAAAAAAAATAATAGATTTGGAATGCAAGTAGAAGACTTGGGGAGTGGGGGGGTGTAAGTCTGAGAATTGTCTTTGCTTTTAAAGGAAATTTTAAATGAAATCTCAAGACAAATCTTCAGGGACTTCAGTCTATATCCCAAAGGCAATTACTAAATCAAGGGACTGTGTCCAGTGTCTTTTAACAGAAATTGGAGCAGACCCTCTGTGAAGTGAAACACAAACTATTTGTCAATGTCTTTTAAACTTCAATGGTTTTGCTCAGTCATATTTTTATAAGAGAAGAAAAAGTGAACTAGTACTATGCATAGTTAAACTGTGCTATTTTATCAAAAAATTGAGGAGACGTGCCAGACTATCCTGGACTCTGTATGACAAAAGGAAATATGGTTTGTCAACATTATCTTAAAAACCCGAGGGAGATCCTATTCTGGACTTTATATTAGCTGTCCAAATAAAAAACATTTATACAGGGAGAATAAACTGATTTTTTTTTTTTTTTGAGATATTGAGAATTATTTTTGCAGATAAATGGAGTAAATATAGAAACAGACGACTGGCTTAATTTCTCCTGTATTTTGACAATCTACAGAAAAAGTGATAGACGGGATTTATCTAGAATACAAAATCCACTCATCCTGGACAGATCAGAATTACCACTCTACTGGGATTTTCTAAAAAATGCTTGGTTTCTGGATGCTGTTAAAAGGGAGTATCTACATCAGAAGGGTGGGGATTCACAGTAGCACTGAACACTGAAAGAGAAAATCAAGACTATCTCATAGGACTGAACAGTAGAGCACAGAGAACATTAAATTAGTGTTTTGATACACAGGACCTGCTACGTAGTCTTCTCTCTTTGAATTGATGACAGCATTAGTGGGACAGCATTAATCAACTCCAAATTAGTCCCCAGCACCTTAAATAAAAATTAGTATAGCACATCCCCCACACTGCAAAATTTGGCTTTGCACATCACTAAAATGCTTTTGAAGGTGTCTCAGTTGACATACTCAGACGAACCCAGGTTTGTCGTTGTTTGGTGTATTTCCCATGAAACACATCAAAAAAATTTCAAATTGCAATAATTTCATAGATGAAGGAGACCAAGAATTTGCAATCTCAGTAGTTGCACACAGCTTTCCAATTAAAACTTTGTTCATTTTGTCTATACTGTTTTCTAATTATTGGGTGTTTGAAAAGTCAATTGGCTGAGGATTGTAACTGCACTCAAGTGTGTTTCAAATTGCTTTAGAAGTATCTGAGTGAACATCTTCTCTGTCATACTTTGTTTCACCCACAGTAATTCCAATAAGGATGACTTCCAGGATGAATCCAATGCTCATTATCCATTATCTTATTTCGCTGCATCAATGCCACAGTTTCTGCTGCTTCTCTGACATCTCTCTCTATGATAAGCACTGGTGTAATTTTTCATGTTGTTACCTCACTTTCTTTTTCTGTTGTTCTTTAAAATTATGAATATGAATTATCTTACTAGGATGTTGGTACCTTGGTGTTATTTTCAGTCACTCTCTCACAAGCATGGCATACTGTCTCTTTGCTGTGCTTAGCCTTCCTTACAGCAATGCATTTCTCAATACAATGTTATGTCACAACCAGCAAATGCCTGATTCTGGTATGATGCACATCACTCTTCCATGCACTTGCAACACAAGTGCCCTTACAGCTTCTTTGAGCAATTAATGTCCCATGATACTGTCAGATTATCTAGGAACTCAACTTTGCATCTAAGGCTGCAAATAGAAAAGTCATGGATAATTGTAGAATTTTGAAAATAGTATTCATCCTTGTATATGAACAAAAAATGTTGTGGCTAAAATAACCAAATGATGATGATAATGGAGATAATTACCTGTTGCATGTTTTGTTATTGCCCCTGAAGGAATCTACAACTCTGCAAATATCCAAGCTATATATAAAAAATATACGCAGGAATATTGAACCCAACTATTTAATAGATAAAACCCAGCTTTCTCAAGTGAAACTTTAAGATAACAATAGAAATACTCCTGATCCAGATTTTCAACTCAGTAGGCTAAACTGTTGAAAAGAGGACACACAATAGGCATGTCAAACATGGCAGCCAGTATTGTGTGAATAATAAGCATTCCATAAGCACAGTATCACTGGTGATGTAATCCATTAAAATAAACATCTTTAATGGTACAGAACAGGTAAATAAATATTCCCTAGTCAGTGAATGTAGGACCAGATCTTGGCAATTTATATTGTATAATTTACAGAACAGATTTTTTTCCATGTTACATTTTAGTCCTGAATTGCTCAATGTGAAAGTTGTTGCCTTCCAGCCCATAAAAATTCAATAAGATTTCTCAAAGAAATTCATCCTTGGCATTCTCCAAAAGAGAGTTGTTTTTTTCAGGCAGAATGACATAGTCCCTTTTTTCAGTTACTACAAGAGAAATCACAACTACTTTCCCTTGTGATACAGGTGACTTTAGTTGTCAGATGGTCATACTCCCCTTATGTTCATCATCTAATTGTGTATATACCCCATTTTATAGAGGACACACAGTAGCCAAGTAGCTATTTATGACTATACAAATAGTCTTTATCATGATCTTATAAAAGTTTCAAAAACATATATGATCAGGAAAGTAACAACAGTTACTTGACATACAAGATGAAGTTAAAATAGGGATACCATATGTCAATGTGATAGTGGAAGAGTATGCAATACATCAGACAGTACTGAAACTACCTATGTATCAGAATACAATAATATTCAACAGTGCAAAATGGGAAACAGAAATGACAACTGCTGAGCTAGAGAATGGGTTTGAAAATCCAGATTTGTAAATTTATTTGGCCATCAAGTGCCCCTTCACAGAAAGCACAAATTCCCCACTTCCACACTGTCTAAAAGTGATTGCCACTCTTTTGGTCATTTAGGGTTCAAAAACCTGTGGGGAATATTCATAACCACCTTTCAATGACACCTTAGCAATAGAAAGCAATGGAGAGGCAGTTGAATGCTTCAGTTCAAAAAGAAAAGCAGATTTATGTCATGCTTTGTTTTTGCACCTTGATGAAAACAAAAATAGACTTATATAATCAATTGTTAAAACATCCTTAATTTTATTACAGAGACCTTGATCAAAATAATTCCTTGCTAAGGCAATGATAGCTTTGCAGGGTCCTATAGTGCCTCCTTTTTCTCCATTAGAATTTTTTTTTTTTAATTTTCTTACATCATGACTATTTTTCTATTTTTCCTTTATTTCATGTACAGCAAGCAAATATAATAAGCTTCTTTGAGAAAAAAAAGACTGATATAAAATTGTGCATTCTTTATATAATTTTAGGAGGAAAATAGTTAACATTTTATCCTCATGACTTGCAAATGAAAGAAAATAATAACGCTTAGCAAAAGACATTAGAAGAACACATTTACCATGAATCATACTGCCCTTGAAGGTGCAGCTTAAAAAAGCAGAGAAATAGATTTGACACCACTTGGACTTGCAGCTCGGACATGCTGCATTAAACTGTTCAAAATTAATTTAATCTGAGCATGGAGAATAATAGCCTCTCAGTTCAAGGCTTCTGATAGCAGTAATTTGCACTCGAAAGTACTTCCAAAGGGAAAGAATAAATGAAGGGCGACTCTCCAAAACTGAGTGAGCAAATGTATTCACTAAACGGAAGCCTCTTGATCACCCTGTAAAAGAGCATTCAGGAGAACGACATGTTCTATATCATTTTGTGGGCTAGGAATTTTTTTACAATGAGAGATACTGTTCTTCCTGGACTGATGGTGGGGTAAAGAGCTATTTGCTTAGAACTGTTGCAATTTAATTCAAAAACTGTGAGATCCACTTGCCTTAGAACTAGGCAAGTTAGACTCGTAAAGGCATTTGTAGACTAATTGCACATAGAGTATTTGCAGCTCCCTTTGCTTTATCAGCAGAGGACTGTAACAGTGTTAACACTCTAGCCATTAAAAAGTACCTTATCAACCCAAACCATTTTTATATTTCATGAAAGTCATATTCTCTTCACTTACACATTCATAACTTTCAATTCCATTTGCTGTGCCTGGAGCTAAAATCTTTTGATACCCCTTTCCTTTCTCACTCAGCTACTAGGAGACGTCTCATTGAGAGGACACTAGGACAGGAAGAACACACTCTGTTGCTCTGCTTTAGCTGAAAAGATGTAATTGATGATTTAAAGCGGCATCCACTCCTGGTGATGTACAGCGCAAGGCAAACTGACAGCTTAAGTAAATAATAATTAATAATATACTTTCTAGGCAGAGAGGTATGGACAATGGTTTACACTAAAGTGTACTGACAGAATGAAAGAAAATTGTATTCAATGAAAAATAAAATTGCAAAACAAAATAAGAATATGAGTTCTTGTTTTTATGTATTTTTGATTTAAATATTTTATCTCCTTTTTTTTTTTTTGTATAAATTATAAGACCCCACATTTTTGAATGAGTTTATTGGCTCTGAGAAAGTCTTAGGAAGAGATACAAGAAAAAGTTCGATGAAACAGCAGGAGAGTAAATAATGTATTAGCATTCAAATTTCATTTCCAATCCCACAGCTGCATTACTTTTGCAAATTTACAACAAAGAAAGCCAAAGGTCTTTTTGAATTCTCTGGTACCGCTTAATTTCTTCTGAATAATTTACCTGCCACTAGCTGTTTACTCTATAATAATTCAAAGAAAATTGGTTATGCCAAAAGTTTAAAAAAAAAAAAAAAAGAACAGTGCTTCTAGAATGCATTAAAAAGTTAAAATAAATTGAAAGCCTTTAGGATATTGTAACTTAGACACAGCTAATATAAGCAGCTTTGCCAATTACTGGCATTTAGAAGACCCAAACTACTTTAGATATGATGCTACTGGTACCTCTTACCATGTCAAAATTGGAGGATAAACTGCGAACTTACATTGTCTTTATGAAAATTAATCGTTGAAGAAAATGCAGGATAGAGGAGTTTGCGGGCTCACCGTTTTGTACGCAACAGCTTTCTTAAAATACCTGATTTTCTATTGTTCTGTGATTAAAAAAGGAAAGGATATCTCAGTCTGCTCTTTCCAGGACACAGCCCATTTGGTTGGGTAAGTTAATTTATTTAATTCCATTTGAAGTACACTAGTATTTAACCCTTGACTTGGCAGATGAATTAGCACAGCTATATTGAGCAACTTAGGGGAAAACCACCCTGCAATTTAGCAAGTAATTGACGTTAGAAAACATAATAAAGTATATTATCTCACATTTTAATTCCTTAAGAATATTAGGAACAGAGAATGACATTGAGAGAATAATGACTGAACAACATTTCAGCTCATCTTGGTCTTTCAAAATTCGAGTTCAGTTCTAAATTCACTGTGTTTTCGCAAGTGTGCTGATTTTGGCTGAGGTAGAGGGTTGTTTCTTAGCAGCTAGTGGCTGTGGTTTGGATTTTTGATGAAAACAGTATTGGTAATTCAGCACTGTTTTTGCTATCACTGAGCAGTGCTTACCCAGAGCCAAGGCATTTTCTGCTCCTCACCCCCCCCACCAGTGAGGAGGCTGGAGGTGCAGAGGGAGTTGGGAGGGGACAAAACTAGGACAATTGATCCCAGCTGATGCAAAGGATATCCCAGACCATATGACCTCATGCTCAATAAATCTGAGGGAGAAGGAGGAAGGGAGAATATTTGGAATGACAATGTTTGTCTTCCTAAATCATCAGTATGTGTGATGGAGCCCTGCTGTCCTGGGGGTGCTGAACACCTGCCTGCCCTTGGGAAGTGGAGGATGAACTCCTTGTTTTGCTTTTCTTGTATGAGTGGCTTTTTCTTTGCCTGTTAAACTGTCTTTGTCTCAACCCGTGAGTTTCCTCACTTTTACTTTCCGATCCTCTTGTCCATCTCACCGGTGGGAAGTGGGTGAGTGGCTGTGTGAGGCTGTGACTGGCTGGGGTTACAATTCAGCAGCCAGGGAGGAACATGTAAACGCTTTTGCTTTAAATTACTTTTCATGAGCAAAAATGGATGCCTATCATATGAATTAGCTCATAGCTGAACTCGATTTATGTTGTTCTTTTCAAGAGAAGAAGCTATAATAGTAGCAACAGTCAATCTTCAATCAAATTCAGCGACATATCAGGAATAACAAGGGATAATTGATATGAACTCCATTTTTATTTTGACACGAGGAATGAGTTAGTAGAGTTTGGAGTATCTCTAGGAGTAAAAAAAAAGTTTTGGTTTTAAAATTTGCATAGGTTTTTCACAGTTTTACAGTTCTCAGAGATGAAAATAAGCAAGAAAATTACAGATGTGATTGTTAGGTCATAAAGTTTCATGACCCTAGTACATTTGAAAACTAAAAGCTCTAGCACCTTTGTCAAGAATTAAACGGTATAAAAGTGTTTCATCTACACATTATATCTTTGTTTTAAAAGATAAGTACAGGCAATTAACCTGTTCAATGACTTCTGACTGTGCTCCACCTAAGAAATTTCCTCACAGCCTGATACCACTGTATCACATTTTTGTAAAGCAATTTGGACCCACAGTTCAAGCAAAGTTTATGCAATTGACATTAAAAATGTTTGTTACTGTAAGAAATTAAAATCTTTCCCTGAGAAAGTGAGATTACACTTAAACTTTCTATATATTTATTTTGGAATCATCAAGTTTGTTCAAAACTATGGTGCAAGGGGTTGTGTAGCTTGTCCTAGCACAGCAGAAGGAGGAGAGCTGTAATCTCTTCTCCCTCTGTGTCCCTCCCATTGCACAAGCAGAGTCAAGGGGGCTGAAGTATGAATCCATAGCCCTGTGCTCCTGAAAGGCTTACTGTTGCATGACAGGAAAGGGCCAAAAAATCTAGTGCCTGTCAAGAAGTCCTTTTCGTAAAATAAAATTAGAAACCTCAAGTTTTAAAATTCTTAACAATTTTCCTAAAATGAAGAAATATTAATTGATTTTCACAGTTGGATGGGGAACTATCAGCCACACAGGAAATTTGAGGAAACTAAGTTACTGTCTCTAAAATGTAGAGGTCCTTTTAGTTTGTTTCCTTGTACAGGGGAAAATTATTCTGATGTCTGAAAAAAATTATAGACATTTCCTTTCTAAAAATAAGATGGAGAAAATTAAGATGCCCACAAAAATGATAATTCAGAATAGGATAAACATCTTTGTGAACTACCTCTGGTATTGCATATAAAGCTTTCTATGTTCACGAGCTTGCTAACAACAGAGTTCATAGAAATTTCAAAAGTTTATGATCCATTACAAGGAAACATCTGTGCAAAAATTAATCTGGAGTGTGGGAACTAGCCCAATAAACTTGCAGAGTCACAAAGTGACTACTCAACCAAGACCAGACAGAACTACTTTGATTTCTGTGAGTTCCACCCATTCTACTGACCACTGAGTGTTTCCATGTTGAGCAGTGATAATCAGTTACATTGGTGTGCTAACCAAGCCAAAAGATGGATGTGTGTAAGAGAGAACAGAGAAGCTGAGGTGAGAATAAAAAATTATTTCTGGCATAGCATTGTACAGAGACAACCACAAACAACTAAAGCCCAGTCAGGCTTGTAGTTGCATACTTTTGGATCTAATTATGCCAAAATCTTCACGGATGACAGAGGAGAGAATTTTTCTTACAGCACCTGAAAGTATTCATCTTATCTGAAACATTAGTGAGCACAAATTACAAATATAGAAATAACTGATAATATCACAGAGTTGCCATTAAGCAACAAGCTATTATTCTTTGACTTGGCAAAACTTTAATGATTTTATGAATTAGACTCTCAATTTACAGAAAACCAATGGACAACTTCTCAACACCACTCTAATATCACTGGAGACCTTGTTATTTAAAATAACAAATGGGAGTGGCAGTGGCTTTGTGGCACCTCCAGGCTCATTTCTGATCGTGTCTGGATGCATTGCATTCTAAGGTAGAAATACCATCAGTAGAGGTGCTGTGGGTCACCCTGTGGTTCCTCTCCAAAACTTCTGTGACTACTGAGAGTATGTGGTAAAGGGATGATGTAGGGAGGTTCATTAAACAGATGAAATGATTTTAAAGGGGTGGAGAAACTGGGAGGTATTTTACCACCTCAGGAATACCATTAACAATACAAAAACCAGAAAAAGGCAAAGAATTCTACTGGTACCTCCACCTACAGGCCAGTTTGTTTAAAATCTACAGAATAGATATGATGCAAAGATAGTAAATTTTTAGGTCTGCAAATAGTGTTTGGCCCTTCCATGAGAAACAAGTGAATTTTGTTTTCTGAGATACAGTCTGCTTTGCTGGACTAAGAGTTACAGCATCAGCATTGTGGACTGCTTAAGAAACTAAACTAACGGGTTTGTATCACAGTAGATAATATCACAGAGAGTACTGTCACTTTTGCAGAATGTCTCAGTTTAAAGGATAACTGAATCAAATCAAAAACATGAACTATGAAAAATATTCAACAAGCAGATGGTGAGAGAGTAATTTGAGAAGCTGATATCCAGTTAAAAACACTGCCTAATGACTGACAACGCTATGGATTGATGGTGGTTCTTATGTAAGTGGGTACACTGTGTGTGGTGCTAGCTGAAGACCAGCTGCAAAGTGGAATTACAGAAAAGAAGAAGCAATTATTGCAAAGACAAATTAGAGCAGAAAAGTGGAAACATAGATTGAAATGAAAGTGTGGCAATCAAGCAAAAGTAGTAGGGAAAGTGAAATGAAAATATTTTGTTTCCAAACAATTAATTAGAAAACTAATTTAGAATCTTTATCAACCATATCTGAAGCCTGCTGGATATGGATCACAAACTCATATCACTATTATTATTGTGTTAGTCACCATCCTTTTATTAACTCTATTACTTTATATCACACTTTGTTCACACACCTATAATTAAGCACCTCTCTTATGCTTCATCTTTTTAACAGTCCAAATCACCTTGAAAATGCTTCAGGGTGAAATACTGACATGCCTCTCAGCACAGATATCAAACAAGTTTAAGACTGTGACTGATTTTAAGAAGGATTCAAGAGCACATCTGCACTTGACATCATTCTGAGTCTGGTTCAGTTCTGACAGTGCATTTTTACTTTGCAGCATACCTGGCAAATCTTGTTAATCTTTCTAGGGGCATGTATGTCACCAGATTGGTGATAACACATGAACTGCATTTTAAGAAGCCAAATGTCATCTCTCTAGAGGCCTCTTAGCACTTTTGAAAATACTGATGGACAATCTAAGTCCTTTCACTATGCCCTGTCTTGCCCTCTCAAAGTGATTAGCTCCGTGAAAGCACAGAAAACTGCATCTCAAAAAATATGTATTCAGAAACTCTCCCAACTGACCAAATAATTATGGATCCTTTGTCAGAATATTCAACAAGGCTTCTGCAAAAAACCAAGCTCTAGAAATCTTTTGCTTCCCCATTTTCTCCAAGGAAATACACTATAAAATATTGCCACAGTAATGACCAGTAATTGTATAAAACAACAGCTTTCACTAGAGCTACCATCCACTTTTCTGGATTTATTTTCATCTTGATTTAGTAAGCATTTAAATAGTAAATATCTCTCACAGACATTCAGATTTATTATTGTTATATCATTTTTCCTTGCAACTGTAATGAAGATTGATTCCATCTCAACAGCATTCACCTCTTACCAACCGAATACATCTCCCATAAGTCAGTTACAAAAACACTTTATGATGGTGCCATTTACCATTTGACTTTTTAAAATATTGACCTTCATAAAACACAGTTTACTCATTTGTAGTTAAAAGACCAAAGATGAAGGGGGGGAAAAATACCGAAGAAATATTTTTGTTTCTTCTTGAAGGATCAACTAGTGAGTTATGAGCATCTCTCTGTCAAGAAATCTAAGGGGTTAAATATTTTATCTTTTAAACTGGAGGGGAATTAAACATACTTTTCTCACTCGAGTCATGCAGTATCAGTTTCATCAAAACTTGATCATGCACTCAACAGCGTGTTGCTAATGACTGCAACCTTTACAATCTCACAAAGCATCGTGTACAGAAGTGGCCACGCACCATAGTGTGTGTCATGCTTCTACACCACGGCTTCTCAATTGAAGTGGAGGCCCCTTTTCTGTCTTTCTCTTTCATTTCTGTTCATCTAAGAGACACATGTCTGTCTGCAAAGGTATTTAAGGAGAGAGTACTCTTTTTTTGTTTCAAACATGTTTCTCCCTGCAGGGATTGAATTTATTGCTAAAATGGAAGGATGTCACCTTTCCCTCCTGGACTTAGATCATCATTAAAAAAAAAAATTCCAATGATTTTAATTACAACCTTAACTGTACCAAAAAAAAAAAAAAAGAAAAAAAGAAAAAAAAAGAAAAGAAAAAGAAAAGCACAATCGACTTCAGTCTGTTCTGCTTTCTCAGGACATGGGGAGTAAAGGCCAACCGGCATATTCATATTTGACAGAACAGGCTGAACACAACACATCCTAAGAGAAAACATTTAGACATAAGAGTGGAGATTTTTGGCTTTAATACAAGTGTTCCCAAACTACCCTTAGAACTTCACTGAAATTCACTGGTAAGAATTAAGTAATTCTACAAAGCTGGCATATGATTTATGGCATATGCATGATATGACATATGCAAAATACTATCATATGCAGGAATCTGCATATGCCAGTATTTTGAGATAACTAACTGAAAAAAGATTGGACAAGCACAGGGAGAGAACAAGAATGCAAGCAGTGTGGTTGATATTACTGTGGCATATTAATTAGACTATGATGACTTCTCAAACCATTAACTGAAAAGCTGATTATGTTGTCATACCGTGTCTTTAATGAAAGACCTAATTGTAAAATTGCCTGGTATTTCTTTTTATTTATATAATTGACATTTTAAAAACATAAGGTATAATTATATGTTGGGCAGACATTTATTTCTTAGCAAAGATATAAACTGAGTGCCCTTGTACTGCTGTCATGTGATTCATGGCAGATATATACAGTTCCTTAAAAAACTATTGAACAGTTGTACGGAGGAATACGTCTGTCTTGGAATATGACAGAAAGGCTTTTTTCCAGTCTGAAATTCTCTGTAGAGGCCCCTATTTAGCTCAACTGCCTTTTGCCGCATACATTGTTTCTATGCTGTTCTTCAAAATACAAACAAACACTATATTGCATTAAATGCTGTCATAATGTACATTGGGATCTGTAAATACAACTGTCATACAGAAAGGATTCCTTTTTCTCAATGAACAGAGAGAAGTCTCACATCGGAAATAATTTTTGTGCCTTCTAGAAAAGATTAGAACTAAATTTGGCCAGACAAAACATTTAAAAAAATTGACTGAAAATAAAAATTAAGCTGGGTCCAGGGTCAAATCATGTAAGTTTTCTTGATATCCTAATTACTCTAAATTTCAAGTTAAAAGACCCTTCGTTTACACTTCTCATTTTGAAAGGTGGAAATGAAAATATTTCACAGCTTGATTCCTTGTATTTCTAAAGTATATCTAAATCTCTTCTTTCACAGATCAACAGAAATACCTGTAAAAATATCCCAGCTTCAGATATATCCTGCCTGTAACATATGGTCTCTACCTGAGGAAGATCAAAAGCTACAGAGTGAAAGCTTAGCTTTAAGGAATATTTTTTCATTTGTTAGCTTCAGATTATTTTAAGTTCTTGGTATGATTCCAATACTTTCAGGAGACTTGTCAACAGAATGGGTAGACATATGCAACTTCGATTAGTTAACAGGAACTGTGAAGAGGCAGCAAGAGCAACCTTGAACATACAGAGAACCTAAAGTACTTACTGAAATACTTAGCCTGGGGCTCAGTTTTGTAGTATTATGTCTTAATTTCTACCAAAATAGATTATAGCTGTAAACTTACTCATGCAGCAAGCAGAACTTTGGTTAGGGACGAGAACATAACAAAACACAGGGTGTTTCAGAATTCTGAGAGTATTCTTTCTATTTTATGTATTTTGTTAGTATCAACAGTTGTAGTTGGCTAAATTGGATTCATGTGTGTGAAGTGAGTTTCTCCTGGTAATGTGGCGTTGCTGCCATAGGAGTAGTCTTTGAGTGGGGTGAGACAAGGTCGAGCTCACAGCTGAGCTGAGGGGACCCCCCTGCCCCCTTAGCTCTGTGTGTCACAGGGTGCTCTGTTTGCCCCAGGACAGGGCTGTGACTGCACTGCTGTGCACACCTGGCCAAGGCTGGGTTACACACACAACTGAACTATAACCCACACAAAAAGGAGGAGTATTTTGCAATTACAATAACTGTGTTTAGTAGGATGGATGTGAGTTATACTGGTAGATATATAATGGATGCATTTATTGGTAAACCCAAAATGTTGAGCACAAGAAATACATCTGTAATGCTTCTGTTGCAACTGTGATCTAGCATATATACATGCTAACCTAGCTTTAGACAGCTGGATACAGAACAGCACTGTCAGGATCCAGCATACCTACTGGCTTCTGTGGATTTTGCTGCCAAATGACTTAATTTCAAGGGTAACCAATACCTGTTATTAGTAATGATGCAGATGGATGCAGAATTGTGTTCACATGTAGACTTAGCTTCTATTTATTGCACTCATCACATTTCTGTGATATAATTTCTGATATTTATGATTAAATGCTGAGTAGTACATGTACTGAGTAACACATTTACAAGTCTAAAATGTGGAACAAATCACTGATATTTATGATCTCACATTGAAACTGTGACAATGTGGGAGGTTGACCCTAGCTGGATGCCTGGTGCCCACCAAAGCCACTCTATTGCTCTCCTTCTCAGCTGGAAATTTTAAACATCTCTTTACTTATCGTCTCAAAGGAAACATTTCTCTGATCTTTATGATCATTCTAAATTACTTGGTCTGTTTGGAAGTGGAATTTCTCACATTTAGTAATTTTTGCAGGCTATCTCCAACTTAGCATGAATCCTAATTTTCTTCCAAATCTTTTTCTTACTTGGCAGTATAAAGACAACATTACTAGTTGGATGAAAACCTTGCAAATAGAGTAGTTTCAAAAGTCAAAATACTGTAATTCAATTACCATCTATTGCCTCATCTAAAAGGTCAAGTGGGTCCACACTGAAGTCATGGCATTCAGGAAAAGCATGAGGAGAAGAGTTTTGCTAGAAGCTGAAGGTATACTCTTGAGAATACTATTGTAATGATGTTAAAATTCTGTCAGTCAGCCACGTTCATGTGTCTTCAGTTAAGCACTGATTTTCCTTCGTTGGAACTAGAACTAGTGTTTAATTGCACTGTCAAACATTTCTGCAATTTTTGAACCTGGTAATATTTTATACATACACTTTTTGAACTCTAAATAAATAGTTATTTGTATACTATAATTTTTTTATCATGGTGTACTTATGCCTGTATTAAATCCATGGAAATGTGCAGTTCCTGATCTGAAAATAATATGCAAGCTCAAAAGATTGCAATGTTCCAGTCAACAAATAGAATACTTATAGGAAAAATACCAGATTATTGCCCATCTAATTAGGCTCAAAAATCCACAAATTTAAAACACCCCATTGATATTCTCCTTTCTCTTTGTTCTTTAAAAGCTATTAGTTGAATTAATGCAATAAAAAAATACAAAATAGATATATTTCAATATACTGACCCACTTACATGTATTTAAAATAAATATTAAAAAAAAAGATTTTTAAAATAATGGAATATATAATTTTTTTTTCTAAATGTATGTAGTAATTTGAGGGGCTATATTAGTTCCTTCAGATGGTACTCCCATACCTCAGACAGATACTCTGCCCAAGACAGTGCTCAAGTGATTCACACTTATTCCTGACCTAATGCTGTTGATGCACCCACTGCTACTGATGTTCTTAGTAGCAGAATATTTTAAATATAGCTTGCTGCTGTACAGGCTGTTAAAAAATGCCTGCCTAGGAAAAGTATTTTCGGGGACACACCCCCCTTGCTTATCCTCCCCTCATCTCCTCTGTCAAGGGGAGCAACATTAAGTTAGACCAGAATTCAGTGGATCAGCTTTGGGTCTGAACTGCTATTTTCTTGTGTTATTTCCTGCATGATTTAGAAATTTGAAAGAATATGTCAATTATCAAATAAACAGATAGAGCAGGAGTAGAATCAGTACATCCCTCAGCTTCACTGAAGGAAGTTACTAATAGATTTGCAATAATTAATCTCCAGACAAACATTTAAAATAAATTCATAATGGAATAGAGCAGCAGGCCACTGATTGTGGAAGTAATTAAATTATTTACTGTATTCTATACTGATGGAAGCTAAACACTTTTCAAGACTTTTATAAAAGAGCCTGACTTTGTACATTAATTTGAACTGCCGAGACAAAAGTAGTTTGTTTTTGTTTTGTTTTGTATTTTTTATTTGTTTGGGTTTTTTTTATCCTAAGTATATTCCTTGACATAATGGAATAACCAGCTGTCAGTCTATGTTGTAAAAAGGTCCTTGGGAAAACAAAGCATGCCCAGATATCATCTTTAAATTCCACCTACTAGTATGCAAAAATATTGTCAGACAAAGAATGAGGCATACTTTTATTCCTGGAAGCGTTGGCACCTTCGTGACTGTTCTCATTAATTAGAGCCAAACTCTGCAAAGAAGTTACAGGTATGCACTTTGACTTTTGAACAGGTACATGCTGGTTCTAGCTGAATCCACATAATTATTGCCCAAATTAGCCAATCATTTAGCATTCACCCAGTCATACTCTATATAGTCCTGACTATTTAATAAAAATTCAATGTGCATGAGAATATGAAGTATACTAAAAATTATATGCAAATGTCAATCTGGTAAGAACAGCTCTAGAAAAAATATAAATCATGAAGACTGATACAAGACAAAGCAATAGATCACATCTGCCGCAAATGTCACCTGGCTTCTTTTCTATTTGCATTATACTCACTTTTATTGAAGCAGTTGAGGAACAACTCTATGGTTTTGCTAGATAATATGTATAATTCTAATACCTTCCCTATCTTAATGAATCACTGTTACTCATAAAATTCAAAATAAATACATATTTTATGATGAACACATTATTAATTTAGAAACAATTTATAAGAACTGCTGATTTAAAAGAAAATACTCTGTTTGGTTTTTGAAATTCATGGCATTTAAAATGGGATGTTTAATGCAAAACCTACTGATTAAATAAGAACTCAATGTAAAAAAACCCCATCTCTTTTCATGCAAGGAAATCTAGAAGATCCCTAGTGACTTATTCATTTTCTGGACAAGATGTATGTCCTCACTGGAAAAGAGGGAAAATGCGTATGGGGCATTGAAAATTTCAGGACTTCACTCTGAAAATCAATAGGAATTGACATTTAGGGGCATGTAGGGGCATCATTTAGGTAGAGCTCATGGTGAAGAATGTCTAGAACGAGGTCCAGTGAAGAATAACGTCACTGTAATTTTGGTCTCCTGTGGCTCTGACTCATGAGCTCAGGTCGTTGTTCAGTGGATTATTCCTAAAACCTTAAAGCAATTTCTGGCATCTTATATTTCAGGAGGGCTCTTTTAATGTCTGCTTGGTTTTTTTCCTTAGCAGTCCTGTTGTGTGTCATTTCTGAAGCAGAAATAAACAGAAACAAAGGACCTGTAGGAAGCCTGTGAAGTAATGAAAAAACGTACAATAACAAGTGAAATAAAAGTTGTATATACAACCTCACCTTATTGCTGAACTTCTGCTCACATAATTGTTGCAAGTAGCTGTTCTATTGCAATTCTGTCCTCAATTTCTACTTTCACATTTTAACCAGTAATCTAAAATATATCCACTTGGCAAATAATGTGATACAGAGTTCAAGAGACACTTGACTTTTAATCAGATCGGGAATATGTTCTTTTCTTTTTAAGTACCTAACCCATCTGATGCTGAATTTAGTATCCTTACTATTCGTGGTATTTATAAATATTTGTTGAACCTAGATAAACTTATCCCTTCCCTCATCCTCATTAAACACTCCAAGAAAATCCTAGATTTTAATGATTTCTTGAGCAGGGTAACAAATAGCTTGTGACTAGACTTCTGTATACAGAAGTTCTTTTTCAAACTGTGCTGACTTGAAGTGAATATAAACTAGAAATAACCAATTTTAAGATCTCCACTGAGGTTTGTTCTTTGACAGTTGACAGAAAGACTGAAAAATTAGCATTTTGGTAAAACCTTTATTTGTTTAAGATGCCTCTTAGCCAAAGAGACTCTCTGTACGAAAGGATTAACCTATTGACAATGACTTTCTAAATCCAAACTCATTGAATAACAAGTACTGAAAGTGTTTACCTTCCTAATGCACTCACAATTCACAATGAAGCAGGCTTTCTTGAAAAGGTCAAAATGCATGAAGACCTGAATTTCAATAGGAAAGCATAGCAAAATTTAGAGCTGGATAGAATTGAATTTATTTTACACAACAATTGGTAGGAATAAATGCCTTTTTTGGCTATCTAAATGAATAAAAATATAAAAAAGGGTTTAAAAAGATTGCCTTTTAGGTTTACCTGCTCCATAGTCAATTGCCTGTGTATTAAATGCATCATCCAATCATTTCTCAATTAATCTGCTATACATTAACTTGCTAATCCTAAATCACACATAAGTGCATACATGGATTTATATTTTCATGTTCACCACAGCTCTGTGTTTGCTCTGAGTGGATGTGTTTAAAAATGTGAAATAAATAATTGCCACTCAATGAAGTTCTTTCTGACAAATAGTTCCACCAGGTGAGGACACATAAAGGGTCATTTTCTAAGCTGGTTCTGACCTGAGTTCATTGAAACATTTTTTTTTCAGGTAAGACTGCAAATGAAGCAGTTTCGATTAGGCAACTGTCAGTAGTTTGCAGGTATCACAAAACGAGTACTATATATATGAAAAAGAACATTTTTATAGAACAAGTGAAAAAGTGCGATACAATCAAAACAGAACGTTGTGCCTGTAAGAATAAAATCTTTACCATGTTATAAAAATCTAAGCTTCCTTTAAATATTTTTTGTAAAATTTGCTAAGGCCTTTAAATTCTACGTGGTCAAAATAGTTTAACATGTTAATCAGTGACCCCACCCAGGTGCACCTACTGGTAGATAGAGAAATCATGTTTGAAACCAATTCTCGAGCGTTTAAGTCAATTTGAGGCTTGTGAAAACTTTTCTTCAAATCTGTATTTCTTTAGGCAGCCTTTTCTTATCTCAAAATTGCAAACCTTTGACTGCATACATGATACATGTGTCAGGACATTTGGATCTTGTCCTGCACCATCACAGCTGGAGTATGAATTCTGAACTGCTCTGAATTAGCTCAACCTGTTCACTATTTTATGCTGCTAAGCATTATGACAAATTAAGAATACCTTAAGCATCCAACACTGGCAGGGATAAGAGTCCCTAAATGAAACTGGGTTGAGATGAGTCACTCTGGGAAGAATAATTTAAAGCCTTGTGCTGTTGAGATACAGTCCCCTAGCTGCAGACTATGTTATTAATTTGGATACCATCACAGATTAATGCCAGCCTTCCACATTGTGTTGTGCATATGGGTGGTAATTTTGCTATCTTGCCTTGGCCATAAGATTCCGTTTCTGGGGGATGAAAATATGACCTCCATCATTCAATCTTTTTTACTTGTGTGTCAAAATGCATCAAAAAAAATGTTAAGTGGTTCCTGATAGCGAGAAACCCCAACTAGTGCAGTCTTAAGTCTATTGCAAACACATCAAGTTTTCCTGTACTTTGAAGGTTTTTATCTCTTTTTTTTT
>VXBA01001917.1:857738-1065272 GCA_013399895.1 Serilophus lunatus | reverse complement strand
TTTTTTTTTTTTTTTTTTTTTTTTGTCTTTTAAGGGTGGGCAGGAAGAGAGGAGGGATAGGGAATGTTATTGTCTGTTTTTATTTTTAAAGACATTTATAATCTTGCTGCATCAAATTCTTCCCTCAAGCTCTTAAATTAAAGGAATTAAAAAAGCAATCTGCAAGCTTCATCCTGCTGGCAGTTATTTTGGCTTTTTTTTAATAGAGCAGAACTTTCTACAGTACAAATAAAATTCACACGTATTTTAGACAGAGCTTTCTCCAAGGTATCCTAAATAGACAATGACATGACAACCAATGGTTACCACATCAGTGAAGCCTCATCAACACCTATTATAAGTGGAAGGAAAAATTCAGTGATGCTTTGTTCCACATTCTTATGCATGAGCTAGCAAAGACTCTTCTACTGCAAGTGCCTACATTCCTGGTGTGAAGATGATGGAGTAAACATGACAGAAACACTCATTATTATGTTATTGAAGGTTTTTCAACTTGACAAAGATAAGCATTTTAAAAGAACATGAACAAAAAGAAATCATTATTGTTTTATGAAATATATACTGCAGCTCTCAAAGAGATAAGAATGCTAATGATGGGGAAAAAAAATTAAAAAAGGTAAAGAAGCACCTTATTCCACTTATAGGAGCACAGCAATGGAATATGGTATTGCAGGTGACCTCATTAAAATTGAAGCAGTGTTTTTTTTTAAATAATTCAATATTGTTAGAGAGGATCTTTAAATGAAGCTTATATGTCTGTGCATATAGCTACACTTATAGGTAAGTACACTTACCTTCTATAAGTATATAACTTACATAGCTACACTTCTATAAATACATGGTCAAACACAAATTTGTCCTTCAGGATATGATACATCAAATAGATTGGGGAAAAGAACGTCATGTAAAGCTCAAATATTTTTTTGTTTTGTAGGACAGAATCTATGAACATCATAAAATGGATCATGGAATAGAATCATGGAATGGATCTTTATATGCAAAGTAGGCACCATGCAGAACAAGCTCTGAAATGTAAACTGCTCAAATAATCAGACTGAAGCAGCCTGATTTTCAGAAATGTGATTTGGAAGACAAAAGCTAAAGATTTAGGAGATGACTACTGCACTGCTAATATATGTGAGAGGCAGCAGATCATTCAGAATATTTCAGCCAAAGCATGACTTTCCATTAATACCAGCTGAGACAAAGAGAGAAATTTAATATATGGTAATAACAATAGATGGAACAGATGTAAAAACCATTCTTAGCCACAAAGCACAAATGACAATGTAATAAACCTATGCAATACAGGTTTGAGAGCACTGCATCAATTTCCTTTATTATTTGAATGGATACCCATATTCAATATAAAAAAAGTTCTGTATATTAGAAAGGAAGACTATTGTTGGAAGAAGCGGTTATGATGATTCCTGATACGTTATCATGCAGACACTTTTTTTATCATTCAAAATTTTCCACAATCGTCATGTGCATTTTTGATTACTTAAGTCAGTTTCTACTCTTAAGTAGAATTATTCAACAAAATGGAGAGATTTATAGTTCTTTTAACTACATACTGATTTTACTTCTGCCTAATAGTGTATAGCAGGAAAAAAATCCATAAATTAATTTATTAAGGGACAACTCTGCATTCACACATAGTCTTAGTTACATCAACAAAAGCCTGTATACGTTTGAAAATCTAATTCATTGGGAGCTGCCCCTAAAAAATCACAACTAAGTTAAAAATGAAATCTGTTTAGGCTTTTATGGTCTTCTAACATAACAAATTACTTTAAAAATAGTCAAGGAACAATAGATTTTAAAAACAAAGATTTAAGTAATGCAGTTTTGGAAAACCCGCCCTTTTTTAACTGATTTCTAAAAAATACTTAATTAAGTCTTTCCACCTCAAAAATTCACCACAATGCTGAAACTCCGTGACATTTAAAGTAAAAGTCGGTAAACAATCTGGAAATTAAGCATCTGGATTATAATTTAAATGTTAGAAGTAAGCTAATTACATTTAGAATAAAACCTTTTTAACTTAAAGAATGTATTCATGTGCATGTTTAATTGCCTTCTTGTTATTACAGAAATTATATATTCAAAGTACGTTAGCATTAATTTGTATCCTAAAATTGGTTCCATATTTTGTTGCTCCATCAAAATAAAAACGTATGCTTTTCTTTAAAATCAGGATATTCAAATAGAAAAATGTCTTCTATGCTTGTCAGAGGAGAAATGTCTCTGTAGCTGTAGGAACAGACAATAGGATCAGAAAAACCTAACAAAGTAATAAAGAAAATGTTCTGTTCTATTGAGTAGACATCTTTCTTCATTCCTTTGTGTATTTTAAACGCTTTATGTATGACTGTTGTCATATGACTTTGTTTTACTATTTCTATTTTAACAAAATCTTCCTCTGTCAGACTTGTTTATTTATGCTAAACCAAAGAGAAATATGAAGTGAGCACACAGTGTTTCTGACCCATTGGGAGCTGTAAGTGCACAGGCAAGAGGAGCTGTTGGAACAATGCATTTAGAGAAGGTCAGCTGTGACACAGTTGAATGTGTATACTTTTTCCTTGGCTTTCCTGATATGGTTCAATATAATTTTCAATTCATATTGTTTTTCTGTTATGGAAGATCAGTTAAAGCAATGTTGAAGTGGAGTGTCAGTGCTGAAGTTCCACTAGATATTAAAAGTAATACTGCAACCAGCCATTCATCAGGCAACACCATATTGTTTTCTCCTATGCACATGTAAACTTAATGAAATCTTAATTGTGTTGAGACAAAGAGCAAACAAAAAATTTTGCAAAATACTTCACATGCAAAGACTTTTGTTAGCTTCTAAAGTCACGTAGTTTTAACCTCAATGCTAAAAAGCCCCCTGACCTCTCTTACAAGAAATTTTGCTTCTTTGTTTTATACAGGTAAGGCTCGGGTAAGTTAAGTGTGTGTTTGTTTCTACAGCATTGCATTAACATAATAGGCATGTCAGAAACCTGGTATAAGAAAAAGTAATAAGGTGAAAATTCTGATATCAACAAACATTATCTAGAAATATTATCTAGAAATAAGACAGTAAAACACTGTGCTGAAGGACTGCTCTACTTTAAAGAAAGCTTATGACCAGGTAAAGTAAATAAGTTTCTTGTACCATGGATTCAAAAAAGAAAGAAAATTAATATTAGATCTATAGTGATGACAACTTGACCAGCTGCAAAAAAACCTATGAAATGCTAAGGCAGATTAAACTGTAAGGGCAGACAGCAGAGCAGGACTGAGACACTTCAATTGTTTCTAGGCAGATGCAAATGTCACAATGTTCTCACATGAAATTTGCTTTTTTAAAGGATACCATTTTTGCAGAGAGAGGTATCAGGATTTTCTTATGCAAAACAGTGCTCTTTGCTGTCCTGTGCCTCTCGGTGTCCCTTTTCCTGTCATTGTTGGAACTTTGGAACTAAGCTTTTTGACTCATGCAACTGAATCCTCCTGCAGAGGCAAGGTGCAGTACAAATACAACAAATCAAATCATAAATGAAACCCAGCTGTAATTGCATTGTGACATAAGAAAAGGAGATCAACATCCAGGGAAAGTTTGTTAATGAAGACATGGAAATACTGCACTTATTTGGGCGAAATTTCATTTAAGGCTGAAATAGTAGCCCTCAGCTGGCTATACTGGATATATTGTCACCTCCAGTTCTGAGATAACATACAGACAGGAGCAAAACAGCATACAAATTGGCTAGTAAGACAATAAAATCCATAACGTGATGATCTTAGTTCCTGAGGATGCTAGGGGAATATTTTGCTATAGAGGAGGTATATCTTTATACACTCCTCTGAAAATTAGCTATATGGTTTTAAATTCATGATACAGCTTCAAGTACAAAGAATTGTTTACAAGTAAGGTATAATTCATAGGCTGATTTGGATTGTGATTTTCCTTCCTCAAACCCTAAGTAAACCTTTTCATATGTTAACATATGCAAGTAGACATCTGCTTCTTAAAACACAGCTAGAAAACAACCCACATTTACCACAGGATAATGTAGGAATAAAGGCTATTGTCACATTATTTTGCTTCTACTTTATTTTCTTCAGCAACATCGAGGCTAATGTTGCAACTGAAATGTTTCTTCAGAGCGTTGGTACCAGAGCAAGAACCAATGTACAGCAAACCACCACTGTCTATATGTGCATGTTTAAGGTAGCTACTGCCTTTAAAAGAATAAACTCCCGTGTGATCTGATTACATAGATTTAAAATTACCAGAAACAGAAGGACATAACAAAAAAATATGGCTGAACAAGAACACTTGACTGCATTCCAGCTACCTAAATCAGCTACAGGGAAACACATTGAAGTGCACTTCTGCAGGTGTATGTGCTTTATGCTCACACCTGTTTATCTTACTAGGGTTGTTTTCCAATGGAATGAAATGCTTCATCTTTTTTTATTTTCTGCCAGGAATTTGCTAAGATGTGGAGCTGGCATTCATCATTTTAGTAATACCAAGAAAAGAAAGGGGACAACAGAGACTACGTATAAAATGTCTAAATATTTCAGGCAGGGTTTCTGAAGGATTAATGAAACTCCACTTAAAAAATACTATAGAAGTAGCCGAAATTAATTAAGAATACAGTAGCTATAAATCTGAAATATTTGACTGACCAATGAATATTTCTTAAATTATATGACTATAATAAAATTACAGTGGTATTAATTTCCAATATAAGGTACAGAAATCCATACAAGATTTCATTATGGGAAATGATACTCCAAAAGCCCTGAACAAGAACCTCTGAACGTGAGCCATGGATAAGCTGGTGGTGTTGCACGAAGACCTGATAAGAGAAGCAGTCTTTTAGAGATTATGATGACAGACAGAAATATAAAGTTCTCAAGAGAAAACAAAACACAAATTCAGACAGATTTTGAAGTCCTTAATCATGGCAAAGTGCAAACCATTTTATGTGATACATCTTTCTGAATAAAGGTGATTGTAAATCATAGTAAAAATCTGAAGATATGTCTCTAACAGTTATATTTCAGAATACTACAGAAATGGTTTCAAGGCTTCTAAAGTCAAGATCAAGAAAAATATTGTAACAGTTTGAAGGTTCTGTGCAACAAGAGAAAACAATGCTCCTTGTTAAGTTACAACACAGCTTTCTGATACATTTGGGATAGTAGGGCACATAAAAGAAAAATAGAAACTGCACATAATTCTTGACATTATCATGCATATACAGCGAAACAACTCTGGTCTGTTCTTTATTTCTCTTTTCCCTGGACAGAATGCAGACCATGCAGCTTTCCAAACAGCAATACTGCATGATAGACAGAAAAAAAAAAATTGTTTTCTTCTGCTTTGAAGAGATGGGACTTTAACCTAATATGCAAGGGGCTGATTCAACTGAATATGAGATTTTCTTTATTGTATCCAGAAAAGCTACGTGCTTATTTGAGGATAGGTTAAAATTGTTTGAATTCCCTCAAGGAGCTGTAGATTTTTTAATGCTATGTCCAGGAATAAAAATGAAGATAGGTCTTGAAATATTTGTTTTCCTTTGCATTTCAGATGGTCAGAGTCAGCAGTGTTAAGGCCAAGTATAGACATCTTTTATAAAGGGTTTGTCAATCCTAGATCATACTTTTTATGGAGGTGGTAATTTCCGATAAGAAGCAAGATGAGCACTCACATAGCTGAAAAAAAATTCCTATCTTATGTATAAAGCAAGAAGTCAGATAAGTAATCAACTTTTAAAATGTATCCACACAAGCTTGAAATAGTGATTAATGGACAGAACCTTATTAATTTTATGATAATAGCAAATTCTTAGGGGAACTACATAGATCTCCTAAATGTGTTACTGGAGCTAATATTTCAAAGTTCAAAAACCATCTTGACAGCAGCCACAAAGCCACTCCAGTTTAACAAGACTACTGCACAACCTTGTTTAATATGCTGGAACCCTGAATGGTTTGCCAGGCAGAAATAAAAGGAAGAGCTTTTGATAGGAAGCACAGAAGATGTATGAGACACAGAGGGACAGATAGACACTAGAGCTGTGGTAGGATAAAAGAAAGGCTCCATTAGAAATCTTTATAAATTAGTTTTAATCATGAGAAACCTATACCAGGTATTAGACTTTTAATTAGCTGTAATCAAAATCATGTGAAAATTCTGTAAATAGAAACACAAAGGATCATATCCATATTTCCAAAGAATAGGATCATACATGCTTCAGTAAAAGGACTTTCAACATGGGGATATTCTTTTGGTAGGTGTAAATTCATTTCGTATCTCACAAGAGACAGTGCTGCTCTGCAGAACATAGACATTAAATTGTTTTCAGCATGTCATTCATTACATTTGCCTTATGTTTCCTGTATTTATTGCATTTTAACAGCTTATAGAAAGGCAGAGCAGTGGAAAATACAACCTGAGATTTCCAATGCTTCCATATTGCTTCCAAATAGAATTTAGGCCAAGGATTTCAATCCATAAGGTGTCAAATATTTGTACTCCTGGGACCTCAGTGACCATATGTTCCCCCATGTTTACAAAATTCCTTTCACCTCTCACCCCTTATGCTTAAAGCTGAGATTGCCTAAAGCATTGTATTTTCAGGAAGGAGTTTTGAACTTTGTAATTTACTTTTCTTTCTCCAAAGGTTGCCTGAGTGCATGCCTACTTTTTTTCCCCAAGCTGCAGATCTGGATGTAAGCATGAAAGTAAGCAGCACATAGCATGATATTGATAGGGACACTGGAGATGTTTGTTTCTACAGGGAGCCAATCCATCTATTATGCAGGTTGTGTGTGTTAAACTTTGTAATTAGTACAACTTTTCAAAGTAATTGAGTACTTCAACTTTCTAAGAATGTTTAAAGTGAAAAATTAAAGGTCTAAAAGGCGTATTTAATATTTCATATTGGACACAGAGGATTAGTGAGTGAGAAACACTGATATGACAAACTTCACTCATTTGCAATACCATAGCAAGGATTCCAGCTGCTGAGTTACGTAAGTGTCAAGATACTGAGGTCCTGGCCTCTAGGCAGGGACCTGAATGAGCCTCTGGACACTCATCATTCACCAAAACACGGTGTTTCTAAAGAATTATTCTTAAGAAGCCAAGGCTCTTGCTGATCAGCCCCTTTCAACAATTAAATCAATAGAACCACTTAAATATACACAAAAGAGATTTCAACAAGAGGTAACTGGGATTTATATTTCACAGCAGTAAATCTAAGGAAACAATAACGACAATGGAAGTAGTATGAAGAGGTTATTCATTCACAGCTATAGGTGTACAAAATTCAGGAAACTGCAGGAGAATATATTATTTTCTACAGTTTAACAGAAGCTCGACAGGAATGAAACAGGCACTTACAGTCTTCACTTTCTGGTGTGAGATTTTTGTGGACAACAGTTACTATACTATGCAATATAGTTTACATACATATCACCAATAGATTCCAGGATTCAAAAGCTTTTCTTCTAGTTGTTGAAAAAAATATTACCTTAAAGGGAAGGACATCAACACAACAACTTAATTTATAAGACCAAGGGAGAAAGGATTGATTTTGCAACAAAACTTACAGCTACCTAGGTGAGATTCTCCTTACAGTGGTAAGAGTACCAAACATTGGAATAAATGGAACTTTTTAAGAAAAACTTTAGATTTTAAACTTGCCAGATCATTAGCAGAGGCAAAAAGAGGAATTATAGATTCTTTCTGAATAGTCCCTTACTTATAATGAAATACTTAGAAAGATTAAACACAGCAACTCTGAGAAAACATAAAGATGTTCTGACACTTATCTCAACAAAAAAAGGCTTTATTATTGTGGCAGACAAAGCATTCTTTCATTTGACAAAAAATTCCATTACACATATTTTTTATACATGATCTAATTTCTTTAGTATGGCAATATGATGTCCTATATACTTTGGCAAGCTATCGTATTCTTTAATATTGAATTTGCAAAACATATTATTAAAAAAGGAGTTTTAATTCACAGCTTCTGGTAAACAGAAAATAAACTCGACAAGAAAATTCAGGGAGCTTGTGAATTATGCACAGAGGCTTTCAAAGCATTGCTCAGTAATTGTAAAAGCTGTAGAAGTGACCATAAATAAGTAAACTCCCTAGTTCTCCTAATCCTTTTTCTACAGAGTGCAAATAACTATCTCCCACCTATCTGTTGAAACAAAGTAGGAATCAGAACAGTAGGACCAGTAGGAGCAGTGTTGATCAAATCACAATTTTAAATTATTAAATTATCATTTATTTCAGGTACTCAGTAAGACCTGCTATGTGACAATTTTGTCCCCTGCTTTTCTTTATAAAGAGCTGGCTTTAATCAAAAGTTTGGTTAAAGGAAAGAAAAAAAAAAGGCAATATTATTTCACAGGTTTCATGATCATCATAGTTTTATTATAGATTGGTCAAAATTTTTGATTAAAATATGGATTAGCCTAGGCCTGTGTGACAAATTGCCTATATTGGAACTTCCATCCAAAATTTTTGCACAGGACTGAAACAATCATGTCAAGCTTGCTCTCCAAACCCAGAGAGTTCATGACACAAGTTTTTCTTGTACAAATGCTACAAATCTGACAAAATGTCTGGCCTTATGAGATTTTACTTAGACACTGTTTGAAAAACTTGTTCCATTCAGAAGTTCATCAAACTTCAAAATGTGTGAGACATAAGGGCATGACAGTCTAAACATAAGTCATTACCCTATCTGCTTGAGCATTATGGTCTGTCTAAACTTTATTTCTTACAATATTTACCTTGGGAATGATACTTGTCTGTTAAAGTTTTCGCATGGATTTTAATGCGAGTGGTGCATTAAAAGAGAGTGACTGAGCATCGCTGCTCTTTCCTGCTTAGCTTTATTTTTGCAGAAAAATAAGACAAACTATGATCAGGCAGTGAGTAAGCGGAAGCAACTGCTGACCTAAGGGGAGTAATACCCAAGGTTTGCTACGTTATAGTGTTTTCAGGCTGCTCAATACATAGCATGGTAACAGAACACTTTGTTTTGAAACCAAGTGGTAGAAGCAATTCCTGTAGGAAAAAGATGAACGGAATTTATAGAACACCTGGCAAGTGGCAACATAGTGACATAAAATTACGGTTATTATATAAGTGTACAGAGTGTATGTACTTTTTTTCATATTTAAAACTATATACTGAGTACTAGAAACTGCAGTAGAGATTGCCTGTCAGTGTGTCCATGTTGGAAACAGGAAAGCCAGATTTTTATTCAGCTAAAACTCTCAATTTTCACAGTGGCTGCTCCTTTACAACATGTACAGTTAGGAAGTGTTATCTGGATCTTTCCACTTGTTCTTTAAGGAGATTAGATGAATATAATCCATTTTGTCTGGGTCTCTAGTAAAGCTACCACAGTTATTCAGAGCAAACAAGAAGTGAGATTTGCAAACACTTCCAGTTCTGTGAAGGCCTATTTTAAAGTTTTAAGTGACTTATGGATATTCAGGAATGCAATTTGCACTCTGAGGAATCCGCAGGCTTCAGCTTTAAGAAAGGTAGAAGTATTTCTTTATTTATTTGAGAGCTGAAGGTTACTTTTGGCAAGAATCAAAGAATTAGTCTTACCATTGCTTTGTTAGAAAAAAATATTTAAGATAGGAGCAGGAGAGCACAATGATCTCACTCATCAAGTCAAACACACAGCAAACTAGAAGGCAGAGCTCAGGTCAAAAGCCTAAGAGGAATGGAAGCCATGGTGGAAATGAAGAAAGTCCATCAGAAGACTCAGCACTGCTTTTAGGTCCCATGATGGAAAACAAGTACTCATATGTAGGGTCATGTGGGGGACACTTCAAGAAAAGACTGCATTAAGTCTGTATGTGAACAAATCTGTTTCCCTTTAATGCATCACCTACAATAATGGCAGAAATGTTTGCAACCTAAAGTACTTTTAGCCCCTTTCACAATCTACCAAGTGTAATATAGTGGAAACCAAGTGTGTTTTAGGGTAATCTTCTGTGCCATGCTTTCAGCGAGAGCTTCTAAAAGGGGCATATGTGACTTTTTTTAAATGCATGTGCAAAACTGGAAGCAAATAGATCAAAAGAATTGAATGTAAATTGCACCTTGCTTTGGAAACTTGGAAAGGTTTGCAGTGTGGTTTCTCCACAGGATGTTTATGAGACTGGCAAAGCTGGCATTTGTTATTGCTAGGACATGTAGGACTGATAATTCTAATTCTGAGATCAGGGCTGGTTATGCTCTGAGATGGCACCCAAACTGCAGCTCCAGTTTCTAATCCACACAAACACAAAACAATTATCCCTAAATCTCACAAAATATTGCACAATTTTCCTACATTATTCCACGTTCCTGAACAGACTCAAATTTGATGCCCTTTTCTTTTCACCTTAATAATTTAATGGATGACACAAAATATACCCTATTATTTTCCTGTCTTCCTTTAGAAAGACACAATTAAACCCCAGTATGTTTAATCTCTGAAAAGTAATTAAACTGATATATAGAGTTTTTCAAATTTATCCTAAATTTTAAGCAACATAATGATTTTATGACACCTTTGACTAAGCTCAGTTGGAAGATTTCCAAGCAATTTAGAAGTGAACACAAAATAATATGGATTTAAAAATATGTTTAATCTATATGATGGGGATGTGAAGAAGAAAATAACCATATCTTGATTTATGTCCATTTTCTGGACCAAGGCAAAGGATGGAGTCCATTAAACCTGTCTTTAAGGTAATTTCAGCAAGTATTAACAAGAAAAAAGAAACTCTATTTTTTATGCCAATAAGCTCAGTACAGTTAAACCAGTGAAATGACAAATATATGACAAGGGAAAGGACATTTTGACTAAAATACTGATGATTTTTCAACTGAGATATCTAGATTTAATTTATGGTACTGAAAAACATGGTGCAACACATCAGACTAGTCTAACGTGTGTTTCCGCTTTCACTTTTAAATGTGTGAGTGCACAGCAAAATGACTAAAAGTATCAGTTTTCATCACAGAATTGAATTAAAATCCTGCATTAAAAATATTGATTTTTCATATAGTTGCTATTTTGTGCTATACTTCTAAAAAATGACTACATAAATAATCTTTGGTTTATTCTCATGGGAAGCACATAAATAGATTTATAGATAGTCTACCTATTAAGTTTGACTTGTATTGTGAAAACTGAATAGGAATAAAATTGTACACTGCTGTAACACAACTCACTAGCCTTCGAAACAGCAGATTCAGAAACACCTTAAATAAAATATTGTGTCTCTAGAAATACATTGTAAAGTTCTTGGCACCAAAACATGTGAATTATACTTTATTACTGGCAGCGTTAGGACAAACATGTTATTTGCTTACCTGGATAGAATATTTTTGCACAGCTAAACATTCTGATGTGGCCACCACTTCTTTCTTTAATTTCTACCCATGTTCCAGCCAATATGAACTACTCTTAATGTGGAGGAATACTCATCCATTTAAATATAAAATTCACATTATACTTGAAGTATTTGTCATGAAGTTAAGAGAATAGAAGCCTAAAATATGGAAAATCCTTTTCTCAAAGCTGACATTAAAACTATCAACCTTAGTTACAGTTACAGCTTGAGTAATTGGCAAAGAAATTCACAGAAGTGATTTATCATGCAGTTGAAAATAAGGAACTCACTTTAAGAAAATTTTAAATTGATTACAGATCATTCACAAACAAGTCACTTGATAAATTATTTACTGTTTTACTGCATAACATTGGATATGACTGTATCTATATGTATTGAATAATAAGCTACATGACACTTCTGTCATTATTTAATTGATAAAATGAGCACTCAGGAAATGATCACTCTTTTTATGTCAAAGTGCTCGGAGTAAATGATGGTGATGATGAGAAAGAAGACAGATATTTTTCTTCCTTTGTAATATTAGTTTGACAATACCAGCATTTCCTAGATTTATGAAAACTGACATCATAAAAATCTCAATATTTCAACATAAATACTTCAATTTAGAATAGATTCAAAAATTGTTTATGTCTTTCCACTGAGGGACTCAAATATTTTAATGAAACTGAAGATAATGTATGAACTTTGCTGAAGGTTTCCTAGCAGAAGCAGGCATGCCAATGTCAAGTGAAGTATTAGCCTCAGATGTTGCTTTAAAAAAAAAAAATCTCCTTTACTCAGCTGCTCACTGTCCCTGGTATTCTGCAGCCATGTTGCTGACCCTTTTAGCATAGGGCCAGATCATCTGTGTTTAAGGAGAACTGAGTTCACAGTCAGCAGATCAAATTTTAGAGTTGGTTCATCACTACATGAACCCTGTCTAGAACATGCAATCACCTTTTATTTAATTCTCTTTCCCAGCTTTCTGAGAGAACACTCAAAGATGTAGGGCTTTTTTTGGTGTAGATATTCTCACCTGCAGCTCTGGAATTCTTTCCACTCTGTAAAAAAAAAATAAAAAATTAAAAAATCACATCTTCCCTGGGGGAGAAACAACATGACTCAGTTCTCTGGGTGGGTACTCAAGAGATGAAAGCCAGGCTGCAGTATTGCTGCTGCAAGAAATTAATCTTCTATTTTTAAATTGGCGAATGTGGGCACAAGGATCTTACCATGAAGCTTCACATTTCCTCTTTGACTGAACTAAAATTCCTCACCTTAGTCTCAATGGAAAATGACAGAGGGTGCAGAATCTAACCTTGCTACAATATCCACTGGAGAGCTCCTTTGCCCTTAGCTGTGCCCCGATGAGCCACTGGTTTGGCCATAAGCTGAGCCAAATAATACTTGTTCCTAAGTCAATTATTTGAAAAAAGAACTGGTAATGTGAAAGTTACTGTGATACTGTTAACTTTGTAGTGAATTGAAGTATTTGTAGGATCTGTAAAACTGATGGATTGTTTCTCATCGAGCCAGCAGTTCAATAGCAAATATGGCTTTTATGGGCAGGAAAGCAGCAAGGCCAAACAGCTGTGAAAGGTATACTGGCAGCACAACTGATTTCCAGAGGAATAATCCAGGCCCTGGAACTTTTTGATTCTTTGAAATGAGAACAGGTGTGAAAGTATCCACAAACAACATCCATTCTTTCTTATCAGCTTCATGGACCTAAGATGAACCGAAAGGCTAGGAAAAACTCGCCATGTTTTATGGTTACTTTTAAAAAGGATTCAACAGAGATAAATTATTTTCCAATAGGGTATTATAACCTAAAATATATGCTCAGATCTTCCTAAAAGCACAAAGAATATCTAGAATGTTTGTGTTACCAATGCTAGATCTCAAAAATTACAAAAATCAAAGAGGGATTTTTTTTTTAATTTTCTTCACAAACATAAAGTAATTGCAATGTAAGAAGAAGAAACAGTCATTTGAATTTTACCTTTTTATTCCCTTCCCTCTATATTATCTGTTCGTATTTTTTTCTTGAAATTGAGGAGAAAGAAGGCAAATATAACTCTTCAGAGAATATATTTCTTTATTATACAGAAAATACCTTAAGTTAATCAAAGTAAAAGTTAGTTGAAAAATTCACTGGGAAAAAACGCCTGACAAAATTTTACTTTTGATTTTGAAAAGACATCAAATAATATTCTATCAGATCTTATAAAGAACTAAGACATTGTGAAAGGCATCTGAGTTTATGATACAGTCTAGTTTAAGATAATCTGTGGTTCTGACCATAAAGTGTCATCATGGAAGAAACAGTAAATGTTAATAATGACAGTAAAACAGAGGTCTCTTGTCAAGCTGGGAAAGCTGGCTTGACTTTTGACTATTGCCAAACCAAACAGACATAATTGAAGTACTAGGAAATTGTGTTAAATAAATATGAAACTAAATAATTATTACAGATCTCTGTTTAATTCCTGGTTTTCTTCATCTTCCTGTGACCTTAAATGAGGCATTTAATCTCTTTCTGTATATAAACATATAAACAGCTAGTAACAAAAAAAGTAACATAAATTATTCATCTATTTTATGAAAAGCTTGCCTCCAATTGAGTAAATAGAGCTTTTCAGTCTGAATTACAGTGTATGTGCAATGTTATCTTTACAATGTATTCATTTTATTTGCTAAATACATTCCTCAGACATCAGGAAAATGGTGTCAACCATACGTTCCATCATTTCTGATGAAATTACAGTCCTTCCTACTTAATACTGTTTCCAACATCTCCTTAATGTATCTCTCCAAAGTAGAGTGTTACCAGACCCCTTACTCTGACAAAAAAAGTGCTAAAACATAGAGAGCTCTAAGTCACTTATTTAAAACCATTTTTAAATCTACATAAAATGAACTTTAACAGATTTATCCTTTTGTTTGGATAGTCCTTTTCCAGTTATCCCCTACCAGTAGGGCAGTCTGGCCCCCTCTCAGTATGACTGAAGGTATGAGCTCCTGCTGCAACACGTGCTCTGTACACCCTCATGATTGCTTGGTGTGGAAATTAAAAAGCTGATTATAAACACATCCAGTAGCAGAACAGCAGTGCAATGACAGTGAAGTATTTCCCCTTCATTAAAATGCATATAATTATTTTCAAAATCCTTCATGCCTAATAGGATGCCTTGCTATTTAAAGAATCTTAACTGTGCCATGATGTCATGAAAATAAATTCATAGAACTTCTTTCCTATCTCATTTAGCAAAAAGATGCAAATGTAACTAATGTTTCCCTGAAAATTGAGAAAAATATCAGCACAGTGCCTAATCAACATCAGTAATGTTGTGCTGTTTATCATCCACCACAAGTGTAAAATTACTTCAGCAAAATAAATAAGCACCTTTTTCAGTTTGCAATGCAGTTCGAGACAATTTTCATACTGAGAAACATTTTAGCTGAGAGATGATGAACAACACATTCAGATTTTAGCTTTTTTTTTCTGCACATACTCCCAGATCTGATCCTTGCACTACAAGAGGTTTCTGTAAGAAACTTCAGCGAGTTAAGTAGGTACACCAAAAAGTTATGATTAAAGAACATATATATAATCATATATTATATATATAAATATAGGTTTGGCTCTTACTGAATACAAAGCAGTTGTAGAAAGTTGAAGTAAGAGTAGCAGTATTAATAGGAAAAGTTCTGTCTTGCTGCTTGGTTTTAGAAGAATAAGATATCAACTTCTTCAACTAATATCTTACATGCAACAAAAGCCTAATAGATCAGAGACAAAAATTCCCAGTGCTTACATTTCTTTTACAGATAACTTTAGTTAAATAATTCTGTATCTGATAAGAAATTCCCCTGATCCAAGCTGAAAGTAATCCTGCATAGCAATACTTATTAGCATATAAAAAATGAGGAAAATAAAAATACAGATTTATAAAATATAATTCATCTCGCTGTGAATCTGATACCAAACATTAACAGCACATCCTAATTATCACTTCAGTTTCTCTGAAGCTTTTCTAAATACAAAAAAGGAATTCATACTGATAGTTCTTGATGGTCTTTGGCAACTCCCCTGCATCCCTCAAAAATTCCCAGGTTTATAGTAGAATAATAGAATGATTTGGGTTGGAAGGTACATTTAAGGCTCATGTAGTCTGACTCCCCTGCTATAGGCAGGGACGTGTTCTACTGTATAGGTGGCTCAGAGCCCTGTCCAGCCTGACCTGAGGGTGAGGTATATACCACCTCTCTGGGAAACCTGTTCCAGTATTAATCATTCTTATGGTGTATTTCTTGGTGATACGGCATATATTTAATGACCAGTTTCACTCAAAATCCGGAGTAGCACAGAGAGGCTTGGTATCCAAACCCCAGTGTTCCCAGACTCCTGTTGCCCAGGAGGGCAGAAAAAGATCACAAGTGCCATTTCTGGCAAACTGATTGGGAACCCTGTAAGGGTTTTGCCAGGGCCTGGAAAGCCCCCTCCTACTGGCACAACTAATTTTCATCCAGAAAGTTTCACTGGATAAATATCAATATGTTCATCAACTACCATACATTAACATCAGTCATCAACAGTTAAAATGAATTCAGAAGTTTGTCTCCTTGTTTCTACCAGATACAAGACTCTCAAATTAATTTTTTCTACCAAAAAAAACCCACCCCAAAAAACTCAAAGAGCTGAAAAAATAAGCCATGGCAGTCAAAGCAACCTCAAAGAATTCTGAAGTAATCCACGAGACCTTTTTTATATGAGATCCTGGAATGAGGTAGAAGTTCAGATCTTCCTGCCACTGTCAGAGTCATTAGTAGAAATCCAGGATAACTAAGTGACTTGTTTGAAAAAGAACTTCCTGATGGATATAAAACTCAAAGACATTTAACGTGAGTTTTTTTCAATTAAAAAAACCTGTTATGCAACAAGGCTTTTATTTCAAATAAACAGAATAATTTCGTACTACTACATTCAAGTAATCTTTTTCTATTGAGATGCTAGTGAAAAAATGTGTTGCTTGCATTGAAACCCTAATAATTGAAAAATAACTGCTTGAAGGATATGGACAGATAGATCAATGTTCTGAAAAAGTCTTGTTATTGTTATATTATAAAAAACACTTGAACAGGAAGGTGCTCAACACTTCGCAGCTGCACTTCTTACCTGCTCTCAAGTGTTCCTTCCCTTGTTTTGCTACACCTTTTATGCCTCTGATTTCACCCAATTTCATCATTCCTTGTAGTTAAGTCTTGTCAGCTGCTGCACACCAGCTTCAAGTCTCAATGATCCTAATAATCCAAATAAATGATCCTAAACGTTGGTAAGGATGATCAAAAGTCTGTGCATGTTGTCTAGCTGGGCTTCTGACCTGAAGTCACCATCCCTGGAAGGACTTAAAAGAGGTATGGATGTGGCATTTGGGGCCATGGTTTAGTGGTGGATTTGGCACTGGGTTAATGGTTGGACTTGATGATCTTAGAGGTTTTTTCAAACTAAATGATTCTATGATTCTGTCTCCAGCTCAGCTGTGTCTTTTGCTGAAAGTTAAATCTTACCACACACCTGACAATCTAATTTCAAAGAACTTGATTTTTCTCTGTCTTTAACTCTCAGGTCTTTAGAAGACAGTGAATTTTTGGAGTCTAGGAAGTAGCTTACTTGAATCAGTGTTAAGGTTTCTATTTACTTCAAAGTGCTTCAGATCAGACCTTTAGTTAACCTGCAACACATCAATACAAAGATGTTCAATTTTATGAAGTCTAGGATTTCAGTTACCCAGTTTTGAAAGGCACTTTATTATTTGGCAATCTGATGTAATGGGAATATCAGTACAGAGAATTTCAGTTGGAATCAGATAGCTTCTGCTCTGTATCATCATTTAACCTGAACTCCATTTATCTATTAAATGTCTGCTAGTCTGCAGACTAAAGATTTAGAGTTTCCATTTTATTGAACTATTTTCTAGTCAGGCAAATAAGTAAATAATTAGGAGATTTCATTTATGCATAGTTTGAGCCTTCAAAGGATTTATTTGAAGAGAATAATGAGAAGCTTCTCAGTTGTACTGAACAGGAACAACAACTGACACTGCCAAACTCAGGCTACATACATCATAATAAGGAAGCACTTCAACAGTTTTGGTATTTGTCATCACGAGCCATGTAGGTTATACAGCTACAATGTGTTGCATCGCCTTTTGATGGGATGGAGTAAAAAAGTATAATGTGCACATAGCTGTGTGGTATATACCTTATTTGGGATATAAAGAAATTTGAAAGGAATTGTCCGTAAGTGGATGGCATCAATGAAGCCTTAGAAGAAAGACATGAGTTCATGTCTTGTACCATTGTCATTTCTACTTCCACAAATGCTATTATGTGGGTTTGGTTAGAATGAAAAACTCTAACCAACTAAATAGAGACAGACACCCTCACCTAGAGAATGGCCAATGCACTTTGCTGCATTAAGTGATACTTAGATTATGTGGCATTTTTGATTTCAGAAAACTTATAAATCATAAATCTCTTTTTCTGAAATGAGATCAAGATAGGCAGGAAGTTCCTAAACAGAGCACTTTTGCTGTGAGTTCCTGCCATTTCTGTAATGCTTTTAAGAACTATCAACCCCAAGAAATCACAAAACTAGTGCTTAAGTATTTGTCTCTGCTTGCAAAGATTTTTGAGTATAACTATCCAAATGGCTTTAAAAACATACCGCAGTTTAAAAAATCAAGAGCACAAATTTTAGTGCAAGTTTTTTTCCAAATAATTTAAAATCTTGATATAGTCTGAAAAGCTTTCACTACTGGCAGAGAACTGTGTACTGACTGACATATTGTACACTGAAAAAATAATTCAATTAAAAATACAAAATAGACCCAGTATCTCCATATGCAGGGTCAGGAAGTCCCTGTCTCCTTTGATAGGTCTCTGTTGGCAACAAAGAAGAAACCCTAAACAATGAAGTACTCAAAGAATAAGGTTAAATTGATTATGGATGCACATTATCAGACTACACGTTCTTAGGCTTAAAAGTGAAATTTAGTGCTCTGAGTGGAGGAGAGACAGAAAAACCTAATTCAAGTGCTTTTATTTATCAGTTTAATAGAACTGTAACTTTAGAAATAAAAAACATTTGTCATAAAAGTAGCTTCCGTATTATCTTTGTGACAGACCATTTGAAACATACAATGGTAATATCCGTGTCCTTATTCCTTGAATTAGTATCATCAATTCCCTAGCAATTGGCTAGAGTCATTTTGAAAGAAGGCGGTTTTATTTTCCCATTACAATTTTATACCATTTTCTACTGATAGAAAGCACATGTTTTAAGTCTGGGATGCTTGTCTCAGGTTCAATTTCAGAAGTTTGTTTTAAAACACTGACCAAGTGTCCCATGATAAAAACCACATTTTAAATAAATTGGACAGCAGATTCTGAGAAGAGAGAAATCGTGTGTGGCATGTGGGGCACATCTAATATTAAAAGAAAATTAATTTAAATAAATTAAGTGATGACCCTTGAGAAGTTTCACACTTTGGAAAAAACCAAATCTGTCATCCAGTACAGGCTCAGTTTCATTTTCTGACTATTTTCACTTTAAGGTTTTTCAGGGAATCAGTGCAGGTTAAGGTGCAGCAGCTGGAGTTGAGCCCCACAGACATGCTCAGTCTCTTGTGTTTTGGGGTTTGTTGTTTTGTTTGTTTTTGTTGTTGTGGGATAGCTTTGGGGTTTTTTTGTGATGAAAGGATTCTTATACAGGATTTCAGTGCCCACTTTTTTCTAAGAATATATTGCATTTCTTATGAATGAATTCACTAACATATTTATGACCCATCAGATTCCAATGGAGGCAGAATTATTATCTCACATGCTGCTAAGGTGGCTGCAAGGTCATGACAAACTTAGGACGTTTTTTTAAATTACATGAAAAAGTCATAGTGCTCTCAGGATTAGGTGCCTGATTTTTCCCATTTATCTAACCAGTAGCTGCAGTAGAGATGATATAAAAACATGTGAAACTGGGGAAAACCGAAAATTTCCAAGAAATCACTGAGAATGTTGAAATATTTTCAAACAGAAGAGTGCATGGGAAAAAAACCCAAACTTGTTTTCTAAAATTAAAAAGGCTCTAATTTCTTTGAAGAAAGGAATATAAAATGAAAGAACTTGAGGTAGCTGCAAAGTAGTGTGTTCTCTGCAGTTAGAGCAATAAAAAGGAAGTGTATGTAATTGTAGTTTGCATAATCATTATAGCTGGCCATTCAAGCATAAAAGTGGATTTTCTGCTGGAGCAACAGTTTTGGTTTCTGTTTTTCATCATAAAACTAATTAAAAGTAGAGATGGGTTGAACTGTTAAGAAAAAAGTTTGGGTATATTTGAATACTGTCTTAGCCATTAAGGTTATATCACCAAATACAATTCACTTGCATTGAGTTTAAGCTGTGCCTCAGAAAAAGTTCCAAAATTTAGTTGAAATATAATTCCGTAGACTCAACATCCCTAAAATAATCCCCAAATGTGTTTTTTCCCCATGATTTTCTAAAAAAAAATAAATTCATTTTTCTCAGATGGTTGATTAAAGACAATATTCTAATGTTGATTTTCCAGGTTGATGCAATTACTACAAAAGCCGTATAAAGTGCCTGAGATAATTTTATGAAATACATACAAATCCCCTCTATTGCACTTAAAAGCTTACTCTGAAATTCAGCTGTGTCACAGCCCCATTTCTGCACATGCAAAACTAATGGAAAAATTGCCTGATATAGAAATACAAATCTGAACTCTGGGTAGCCAAAATGTTTTAAGATCTAATCCACCAAGTCTGCTTATTCACTCAGGCATATGGGAGTAACTTGAAGCATTTTCAGGAGGAAAAGTAAATGGAAGAGACAGTTGGTGCAGTAGATAAGCCATATCAAAACTCAAGAGAGATTTTAATATGAAGATAATGGATGTATGTTAAGAAAAGCTACCAATGAATTGATAGAATGTAGACCCGGAGGCCACAAGAGGGGCTAATGAACCATAATTTTCCATTTCACATTTCTATAACTTCATATCTAAAAAGCAAATACACTACACACATGAGAATGCACACTTCAGTTAGTAGTTGAACGTCCTGTCCTGCCCAGCATGCACAGACTCACACACACAGACACACCACACATATAAAATGAGTATATTTAGTATATACCCCTGGGGTATGCTCCACAGACCGGCCCCAGCTACTTCTATGTTACCACTGTCCTCTTGGCTGTGAGTCTCAAGTACTTGAAAAGTTCTCTTCAAGAGTGTTAAAAACAAGCTTTTCCTCACTAATAAACCACAATTATTTTCTGACTGTACTCTGGGATCTTGCAATAACCTGATCTTTACCTTATGGGAAGCAAAAGATTTGAATAAATCCTCTCCTTCCTAAATGTTACAGTTGTCCCATGGTAAGCCAGGAATTCAAACTCCTGTCCAATTTCTAATTAAAAGTTCTGTCTGAAAAGCTGACATTCTGTTGTGCCTGAAAGGATTGGGATTTTTTAATTACAAATCTGAAAATCGCAGGCAATTATTTAGTTAAACTATTCTATGCAAATGTTCTGGAAGTTGGATGTTATTTTAACATTAATAATGTCAAATATAATATTTCAAGTCACACAGACAGTTTATAAAATTCAACAAATGCTGTGTTATCTAATAAAGAAGTAAAAGTGCAAGTACCTTTCTTGTAAATGCTTGCATCCTAATAAAATAATATAAATTCTTAAGAAATATGCATCATAATCTAAATCTACATATTATTAATAACTAGGTTTGTAACTAAAATTGCTTGCAAAGCAGAATTTAATTTTTAATAAACCTGTAGTACTCTATATGTATGTTTGGTAATATATTCAAAACTTATTGGCATTTTAATAGCTTTATTTGTCATTGTTACAGATTGTTGCTATACACTTTCTACAAGGAGAAATGCTTTTTGTCATAGTTCATCAAAGGGAAGTTATTTACATTAAAGCAACATAGCAACTACAATTGTAGAATCAAAAAATAATTTCTTCCACAAAGAGTATTATTTTAGTTATGCTTAGGTTTGTCTACAAACTTACAGATGCACATTTTAATGAAAAATTATCATATGCCAAGGAGATTAAGAGAGGGATCAAGCACTGATTATAACTGAGAAATAGAAACATGTGTAGAAATAAAAGACTGGAATTTTGCATCCCAAGAAAGAAAAAAGGTTATTCAAGAAATATGGCAAAATGCACATGACTGATGAGAATCAAATTGATTGCCCTAATTACTTTTACGCAGAATTATCTTTCCAGTACAGAGTATACCCATTAATTTTCACTAATAACATTAAACTTCTCAATTATCTATATTTATACAACTGTTATGCATGGTGCTGATCAATATGGTCACACAATAGTCGATATTATTAAGGTCCTTGGATAACTGCTCAGAGACTTCCTGTAAATCCCCGTTATAGTCCAAGCAGAAGAGAATAGTCAGTGGAAATGAAGAATGGAAGAAAAGGAAACATTTTTTTGTAACATAAGACTAAATCAGAGTAGTTGCATGACATTATCTGCAATGCTTTCAGAAGGCTAAAAAGACAAATAGCATTTATAGCTATGCAGTCAAACAACTGAACTGCTCAGTCTTGAAACCTACGGAAGGAACACTCCTTACCAGGGGTGGGATCCTGCAGCAAGATTAGTCTTTCACTTTGATAAGCACCATGACATGCTTGAACAGGAGATGACAGATTGCATCCTGAATCACGGTCTGATTCAGTACAGCTAAATCCTCTGCTCTTTCTTAAAGCCAGAACACCCAAACCACAAAATTTTTATGGGAACTGAAATTCACAGTTTATTCTGAAATTTTGCAGTTCAACTATATATAACACAATATATTTAGAATAACATATCTATGGTTTTATTTGTTCAACATCCATATCTTTTCATACTCCTGTCGATCATTCCCCTAGGTACATGCACAAAAGAGGCCTGTCCTACTTTTCATTAAATAAAAAGACATTTGTATCAGCAGTACTTTACATGGCAGAGGCAAATTGGAGGCCAGTTTAGAACTTCCAGGCTTATAGTCTGTCAGGTTAACACAAAAGCCACTTTGTTAACTCAAGTTAGAAAATAACTAACATAGTCTAATGAATATATATATAGTATATTCCTTGTAGCAGAAATTGAACTTATAGTCCTGAGAGAGTGAAAGCTGAGGCCTTGTGTGGGTGGAACACTAAAGGCCAGTGCCTATAGACATGTCTGGAAGCTACAAGGTCCCATGCACCTTGTAAGAGAAATATCGCTACTACGTCTAATAATTAAATTTAAGAGACTTTTAAACAAATGTTTTGTTAGTTAAAAAGATGAATTTTGCATTCCTCTATCAGATGCTGAATGAAAATGAAAATGCTCATATCAATGTAAGCTCAGATCCAATTCTACAAAGTGATCATTTGATAAATTCTTCTGGTTGTCTAAGTCTACCACGCCTGATATAGAAATAACATTAACAAAATCCTCGTGGAATGTTTTTTTCTTGTTTTTTAGCTTTTTCAGCTTTTAATATATAAATTAATATATTACTACACATGTACTGGAAATGATATAACTTTTCTCATTTTTAATAGTCCTAATTAACATTTTAATTAGTTGTTTCAATTAATCATAGATTGCGTGTTAGGCCTTAAATCACTTCTAGATAGCATATAGTAAGAAGTTGTCATAAGCTCATTTCGTGAGAACATAGCTTGGGAAAAGTACCAAAACTCTTAAGTTTTGTTAAAGTTAACCTTGATATGCTTCAAAGAACAAAGCCCATGAGAGAAAGATTTGTTGTTGAAACTGGGCATCTAGAAAAAAGGACCTTGTGTGGAAACCAGCAGATAATGAAGAAGACTAAAAAAGGCTCAGTATTTGTGTTGGAAAGTCCTTACTCAAGGAAAAAGATAAAAATTTGAACTAATTACCATAATGAGAAAATAATAATGAATAGTGGATAGAACACTAATTAATGAAAGGGAATTATGGAATTTAGGACCAATAAACATTAATTTCTTTGTTTGTTAAAAATTTATAAATAGGTGAGCAAGTGATGTATTGGTATTTTTATGGAGGCAGGATTTTTATTGGCCACATACACAGTCAGCACTGTCTTGCTTTCTAGCACTAAAAAGACATCGTTAGAGGGTTCTGTTATTCCCAAAGAGTTCAGAAGTATTTGGCTACACATGGACACTTCACAGAGTGCTGTATCTTCTCCCTGAGCTTCTTCCCTTCACCTTCCCTCCCCACTTCCACTTAGGTTGCAGCAGCTCAGCTGAAGGTTGACTTCACAGATTCAACTGTCCACCATATGGACAGTTTTGAATGTCCTTTCAGCATCTTTTAAACTGCTTGTAACTGGAGAAAAATCTTGGGTCTCGATTTGGGCATCTATTGGACATGCTTAGCACTGTATTAGAAAACCAACGTTAGGACATTTTCTCTTTGATTCAAATTCCCCGCCTCATTCCAGCTGGCACATCAGTCAAAAGAACTCTCTAGTCATGTAGTTTTCAAGGTAATATCACAACTTTTTAGTTTTGATGCCAAGCTTTCTTACTACTTATTTCTATATTTAGTATTTAGTTTTTTTGAGTTTTTTGTTGTTTTGTTTGTTTGTTTGTTTTTTAGCTTAAAGTCTTTTGTATCAGCTTGTTGGGGCCACTTTTTGCATTCAGATAACAGACTTTCTTGGTCTATATTGCTCAGCTTTGGCTGTAGTCTAAATATCCCACTGCTCTGCTGAATGTCAGCCTGAATGAGTAACAGCCATTGTCCAGCAACTTCACTGAACTTTCATGACTCATCTTAACTCATATATATGTATATACATGTGTTTGAATACACATACACACACATATATGTAATCTCTTCTACAGGGAAGATACAAGATTTCTTGTTGGTGCCCAAATCTTCACTTTGCTCAGATTTTTGAATATCTAACAATTGCTGTAAAATTGATTCTGAGAAAATACCAAATTCATGTGGTTCCTCTGTGACTTCCCAGCTTCAGTAATATCAGCCAGCCAACACAGAGACAGAATGTCTCCAGACAGCCCATAAACGCCTTCTCTGGAATAAGGCTTTTGCCAAGAAAACAAGAGGTGAGAAAATCCCATTAGGTTACTTATGACCGTTTCTTCCCCCTGCTGAAACATGGGAGTTTCCTCTAGACCTCCATGCCCAATACATTGCTCAGATTGAAGTGCTAGAGATTAGTGTAGTCTTAATGATCAGGTACATTTTACATCTTTTAAGTGTCAAAAGGTAATGAAAGATGGCAGATTAAAAATTTCAAAAGTTAATTCAAGTAAGTTTATTTTATATCTATTCTTACCCTAGCAAAAGGTGGAAATCAATTTTCACAACCTTTAGATTTTCTTCTGAATGTTCCTAGCTACTCAAAGTAGGGTCTGACAGAACCTTCTCATTAGATGTGACATTCAGCTCTAAGCTTCACAGTTTATTTCTGATGAAATTCTGCAGAATGGAGCCACTGTTTCAAAAGTATCTATTAGTATTTAGTGACATGAAATATGATGGGTCTCCTTGTGATGACATTTAATGACTATCGCACTTGTGGTGTGACAACTGCTAAGTCCATTCCCCTTCCTGTCCCTGTTCTGTAAAGGAGAAATAGCCATGTAAAAGGACTCATAAAAAACCTTCATAATGAACTGGTAACTAATGCTATGAGAAACAAATGCTAAGAGACAAAGAAGTATTATTTCATAATAAATTATGCACTATGCTGGATATGGTTCTTCCAAGAAGCTGTTAGTGCTTTGATTGAATTCTGAAAATGAAAAATAGACCCTCTATGTCAGACAAGGAAAAGACCTTTCCTCTTTCAGCTCATTGCAAACACCTCTCTCTACAAAGTAAAGCAGGTCCCTCATGAGACAGATGCCCATTAGTATTGCAGGCAAGGCTAACTTATTTCAAAATGTATAAAAGACACAACACTAATAAAATACCCTATCTGTAAGGAACAAAGTTGAAAGCTTTTGTGCTACAACAAAGTATTCAGATTTTAAGAGAGCAAATGAGTTACAAAGTACCCCTGGAGGTTGGAAGTTCAATCACTCTCATTTCACAGTTCTTTATTCTTAAAATTAGAAATAAATTTGAAAAGTATGTACCCTGGAAGTGGCACTGGGAACGATGTTTTTGTTTAAGTCATAGGAAGTTCCAAATCTCTACTGTAAGAACAGAATCACTCCCCACACAAATTATGGGATAACTACAGTCAAGAAAGTTCAGTCGCACACTTTATGGATGCTCCAATGATACTGGAGTTACCTTCTTATCACCCACTTCTTTATAGAATTCAGTGAGTGGTTCATTCAGCTTTGTCTCCTCCTGCCTTATTTCCCCTCTTCCATATATATGTGTGAAGTGTTGTGCATAGCTTCTAAAGGTTTAGTCAAAGCTATGTTTAAAGCAACAGGAATATTCACACAGCCCTCACATCACCTTGGATGACCCTGAAAAAATCGAGCTGTACATCATGTCAAATAGAGCAAAACCTCAAATCATCTCTACAAAACTTCTGGTGAGCTCAGGAAGATCCAGTGCAGCAACAGAGGATTTGGGATTCCAGCATCACAACTCTTTTTACTGAAAATATTTTAGAAATTAAATTAAGGCTGGCAAGCTCTATGAAACACAAACAACTAAAGCTGGCCAATCTACTATTTAGCTTAAAGTGAAATATAGGCACTTTTGTCATAACTGTTCCTGCAGTGATTAAGCAATTTTCTATTGAACTGTTTATTGTTCAGTATTGTAATTTACAATAAGAGCTCTGCCAACATTCTGACAGAAGGATCCAAAGAGCATTTCTTTCTGTGCCTTTTTAATGAAATGAAACTTTCCCAGAAACACTAAAAAATGTAGGAACTAAGCTCCACTGATCTCAACATCTGCAATACCCACCGGACAAGAGAAAAATACTAATCTATTACAGTCCTCACAATGAAATTTAACTTTACACTTAACACCCCCATCTTGTCTTCTCATTTTGAAATATTTCCATACCATTTTGTCACTGCAATCTTTGCTGTGTTACAGGACCATTATCTGTCACTAGCACTGAGATAAACCACTGCTTCTGAGTTCCACAGTCCAACTATATTTTTACATATGAAAGAGAAATACAGCTGAAAAATCAGAGCTGCATTTAAATGTATGCAGCAGGTACAACATCCCAGCAGGAAACTGGATTTGATGGTGAGCAACAGAGATGGACTATTTCCTATGGTGTGTATCACAATGTAATAGAGTAGCAGTTGAAACAACACTTTCAGCAACACATTATGCGGACTTCATTTATCTATTCAATGAAGAGGAAATCTACTTAAGCCACAGTGCCAAGATATGCTATTTCTTTTGCCTCAAATGCATTTTTCACATTGTCATAGTACTAATGGAAAATGTGTTATAAACAAGAAATATATTTGATCTCACAGCACACTTAATTCAGGCAGTGAAGATTTTAACTGAAGTTTCTGTCGTTGTAGATATGGAGGAGGTTTCTCTTTTTTTATTTTTTTTTTTCAAACTTCATGACCACTTTAAAAATGACGTACTCAAAACGTGTTAAAAATACCTACACACATCATAGTTGTCTGCCAGCAGCCCTGTCCTGGTTTGGGCTGGGATAGTAGCTGGTACAGTGCTGTGCTTTGGATTTAGTATGAAAATTATGTCAATAACACACCGATGCTTCAGCTGCTCATAAGGATTTTTCAGTGTCTCATGCTCTGCCGGGGAGCAGGTAAAACAAGAAGGCAGGAGGAAGCAGGGACAGGAAAGCTGACCTGAACTGGCCAAAGGATATTCTTTGCCATAAAATGTCCTCCCCATTATAGAAACTGGGGGGAGTTGGCTAGGAGGGGGTCAATCACTGCTTTGGGATGGGACAGGCACTGGTCAGTCAGTGGGTGTCGTCACTTGTATCTCTTGGATTTTAATTATCTCTTTCTTTTTCCTTTTTTAAAAAATTATTACCATAATTTTTATAATTTCTAATTATATTTTAATTAAATCATGAAGGTTATCAAATTTTGATGTCAGTAATGTTTCATACCTAAATAACAGAGTTGGACTAGGTTCAGATCCCCTACTACTGCAGGCACACTATCTCAAGTGACATAAAATGCAGAATTTAAAAAACTGTCTGATTTTGTCCTATATAAATAAATAGTAAATGGCATTAATGTAACAAGGATATTGAGTAGAATGAGCAATAAATTCCTAATTTGTAATCACTGAATCATGTCAGGTCATATGCACACTATGTGATGCTATGTATCACCAACAGTCATACTGCTTTATTTTCATGGGAACACCAAAGGCAAATGAATAATATTTGCACTTTCTGAATTTAGCAGTCTATTTTCTATACATTCAAAATCAAAGTACAAAAACTCATGCAAGAGATAGCTTGTGTGATAAAAGAGAACCAATAACAAATTGAGAGCTGATGGATATTTATAGAGGATAAAACATTCTGAAATTTCCTGTGAGGAAAAGGTGTTGGAGGCAAGAGTAGTACTATATTTATTTCTCAAATTTACTACCTATTCAACAGCCTCTCTTAAAAGATACACAGCTATAAAAGGCCACTCTCCTGCTATGACAGCACTCTCTAGTTTACATTCACTGATGATTTTCTCAGAACAAGAAAATATTCCTGGTACTATTATGGTAAGAAAATGATGGGAAATAGTATCATATTTTGTTGTTTAGGTTCATTGTTGACATCAAGCAATATTCAAAACCTTCAAAGTTTACTTGTTCTTCACATTTCCATTCTAATCAATAGGTTCAGGTGATCCAAGTAGCAGCAATCAAGCTTCTCAGTGTGAATATTTTAGACGTGCTGCCCCAATTCAGAGTAAATTGTTTTATTTTCAGTGCTGCATGTCTGCATTTTTTGATTGCAGGGAGTGCAATTGTGATTTGTGAAGGGCACAAACAAACATGACTTTTATGTCATTACCACTGCATAAAAGGGTATGTTCACTACAACGTTCCAGGGCTGTAGGAAAGGCCAACAAAAAAATAAAAAACAACCAATGTGTGATTGTTTACTCACTGCATTTATCCTACATTTATGTGGAATAGATAAAAGAGCTATACAGGGGCTCCAGAGGCACACCACATTTAACTCTTGCTGCTGAAAAGCTAAAACATAGTAGTTAAATATCAGAACAGTTTGGAGACGTATATGCTGTTCTCTTTCCAGTACAGCCTATATCCCAAAACAGTGCAAAACAGAGTGGGAAATATTCAGGAGTATGTATTGAGTTTTTTATGTTTTTATGTTTATGTGTGTTTTCTATTGGAAAACCTAGCTTCACTTAGGCAGATAACGACACTTGTGTGAATATGTTGAAAAATAACTCCAATGTGTTCTTTAGAGTTTTGGTCTATTGCAATAGGAGGTGGGATTGTTTGTCATCTGTGCTAGTAATCCTCACAAACTGACTGGAATTCTGCAAACCCCTTAGTTAAATGTATACTTAATTGTACTTAAATAACATAGAAATTGCATTTTGTCTTAGGCAATAGAGAAAAATGCATAGTTACTACATAGGAATGGCATATATTTTCAGGTCTGTCATAGCTTTACTCCATAAAACTCTGTGTTATGGTTAACATGAGTATGGATATGATTTTTGACATTTGCATCTTGACCTGAGATACAATGATTTTTTAGGGATGGATTACCAGGCTAAGAATGTGTTACAGCCATTGTCTAATTCAATACAGTACTTTACCTTTCAACTTTGGAAAAGGACTTCTTTAAATTATTTCCTCAGTCTATTATTCCCAATTTGACGTATAACGTATCATGTTCTTTTCTTTAAAAAAGGCATACAGGTTTCTTTGTATCAAATATAGATGTTTGCAAAATACATTTTTTAATTAAAGCTTGCCATCTGTAATTTAACAAAAATCCTTCGATCAATTGATGAACATAATTGACAAGAATTGTATCTTGATAAGAAAATTACAAAGCTGAGACAGCTGAGATAGATGCAGCTTAAAAGTGTAGATCAGAAATTGCCATGAAATATGCTGACACCATAAATCATGTTCCTACAGTGATAGAGGTTCATCTGAACAACAGTGTATGTGTCTTGAGAATTTGGTTTGGATGTCTGGAGATAACATAACCATGTTGCTAAGGTAACAAGTGTTGGGTTGTTTGATTTTTTTTTTCTTGGAAGAATAAACAGGCATGTAAAACCAGTATAAAATAGTCAAGTAATATCTTGATGCCCTAGGGCTTTTCTAGTTTATATATGGCACTTTGCATAGATGCTTGATATTCATCTCTCACAGCTGATTACCCATTTCCTCATTTAGAGCTACCATTAGAAACTGTTTGTGTCAAATGGAGAAATAACTGAAGAGTCAAAAAGAGCAAACTGGCCTGTGAAGGCAGTGCTACAGCCCTACTCAGCTGCTGCATCCCTGACTGAATAGCTGAGCATTTTTGTCTAAAGTATAGCAAAGAGAATGTCAATGCAAGTCAACTCATACATAAAGGAACTCTAAATTATTGCATAAATAAGGTAGCATTGTGAATATTACCAAAAAGCAACAAAAGTATCTGATTCCATTGTAAATGTGAATTACACTGGAATCTTTTCCCCTTTTGTAGCTATTTCCTATGAACCATGCTATTTTATTTGCACAAACTGTCCTGAAAATTATATTACCAATTGCATTATAATGGGAAATCTCAAAGTCTGGAGAAAAGTTAGTTACTCTCAACTCCCTAATCACTATCCCAATATTTTGCCAATTAAACGAACTAGGGAGGGTTTTCAACTATAAACATCTTGCTTCATGTGCTTAGACAGCTCAGGTCTGGGATCAGATGACATTATACTGCAGCAAGGCTTTTCATTGATATTTCATTGTCAGGTTTTATTCAGAGAAGGCAGAGACTGTAGTACTAGAGGTTTCCATTTTACTGAGTGAAGCTGCCCTTTTCCACTACAATCTTCCCTTTGCTTCCTTCCTCCTATCCAGTGCCTTCCTTCTCCCAGAGAAAGAAGAAATTTGAATAACTTACAGATTTGAATCAGACATTTATAGGAACAAATTTAGCTTTAGCTCTGAGGTTTTTATTCCCTATAAATCCACTATTAGAACTTCGGGGAAATTGCCATCTTTCCATCTACTTTGAGGCAAATCAAATCTATATTTTTCCGAAGTCAGGTCAAAGGCGGGAATACAGTTCCAGCTTGTCAACGTGCATCATCGCTGTAAAAAGAAGAGCTGCTTATGGTTTAATGAACAGTGTTCAGTGCTTTCCTGAGTTAATGAGCACCACTAGGTCATATTTAGTACACCATTTGCTGTTGAAAAGAGAAGTCTCTTTTGTCCCTGGCAGTCATTAATACAATGGTAACAGGAGGTGACAGTGTGAAAGGGGTGTGAAGGAGTGGGATCCAATGGAAATGGCAGTATCTCATTGTGCTGGAGTAGAGGCAGAGCAGAAGTTGTGTGAAGGACTGACATGAACATAAAGAACTGATCCTTGAGCTGTTGAAGAGAACTGGGGAACTGGATTGGGACCTGGCAAGAGGAATGGAGACCCTTGAGATGGGAGGAGTGTTCCATTTAAAAAGGACAGGGACTGCCCATAGGTGGAAAAGGATGGGCAGAACATGAGATGGAAGACTGGGTTTTATGCCAGGAGAATGAACAAGGAGTTGATAGCAAGGAGATATCAAAGCTCTATAACTACAAAAGAGAGAGGTTGCTGTCCTGAGATGCAAGAAGGGCTGGGATAGGAGACCTCAGGACTTTGCTGTGGTAACTTAAGAGCAATTCTAACTGTGATCCTGTTTGGCAGTGCAAAACTACCAAGCTTCTCTCATCATCCTCTCTCATTCAAGTCAAATGCACTCCCTTTTTACTGAAATTCTTCTTAAGCGCAGTTCTTTGGGCCAAATCAGAATGAAAGGGACAAAGCAACTTGCACAATTGCAGCATAAAATTTTATGAGCTTTCCCTACTCCAAGAAATAAAAGATCATTATCAGCAATCAAGCAACCCTCTAAGACTTTAAAATAATGCAGTACAAATATACTTTCCTCTGAATACACAGGTTGTTTAAAGACAGAGTAGTTTGAAAGTGATGTCCTCGTATAGCACACATTTTTAGTCTACAAATTATACTTCTACTACAGAAGCACAGTAGCATATACTCCTTCACATGACAAAAAGCTTTAAATTATACATAATTAACCTTCCAAAATGTTTGTATGTTACAAACATTAGTTTGAATACTGAAGATTTGTGTTTTTGCATTCTGAATAGAATATATTTCCTTTCACTAGCATTTCACCTTTCTTTTTTTTGAACATCAGCTACTTGAGATCTGTCACATATAAATAGTACATGTAAGTTTAAAGCACAGCATTTGCAGCTATCGCAGACATTTTGGTAACTGAAAAAATGCTTTACAAAACTGAGGTAGAACAGAAGAAAACAAAAATATTTAATAACATGCCGACTGGCCACCACATGCTACTCTTGTAGAGATTTACAGGCATTCTATCACAATTCTGACAATTACTGTTATTGTTTGGTGTATTCAGTGATCATGTTACCAAGAAATAGTTGTCACCAAGAAAACACAGAACAAAACAAATCTACAACAGTTTATATTAAATAGCATGTGTTGTGCACATCACAGAGTTTGTTCAACAAGCTCTTAAAAACAGTGCCCAGTGTCCAAAGTACAATGTTGCAGAGCTTAAACTCTTATCCTCAGATATCCATATATTTCTTACAAGTCCTTCAAATGCCTCTTCCCTTGAAAATCGACCTTTTTTTTTGCTCCATGTCTCCCAAATAATCCTTTCACAAGAGTTCATCTAGCTCATTGATATCTTTGATGCCATCTAGATAATTATTTTTTCTTATTGTTTTTGAAAATGAAAAATATTTTAAGAAGAATGAACCCAATTAATTAGATTGATAGTGACAAGCATTTTTTTCACATTCAGAGGCTGGAACAACTTGAACTTTCCTGTTTGCTTGGTGAGAGGATTTTGTTGTTTTAGAGCGTCTAATTAACATCAAATCTTCATGACCAAGTAGAAGTACCAATGGAAAACCTTGTCCCTCTGCAGAAATACACCAGTTTATTCATAAGCTGAGAATTAACTTCAGTTTTTGGGAGCTAATGGAAGTGGTCATTAGCCAAACCAAAACACAGTTCTGCACATTTGCTCTCCCATTTCTTTTTTTTTTTGCTATTACCTGGAGCATGTACATTGCAACTGCCTTTGCTACTGACTCCCCATTTGAAACCTTAATTATCATTAAAACCATTTATAATATCAAAACATTATAATTTAAGTCTACTAAAGTGCTGCAGAAAGAAATGTATGCTCACGAAAAACAGTTCGTTTCATTAAAACTATTTCAATGCTTTTCAACAGCTACTGAAAATAAGAACCACTCTAATTAGAACATTGTGATTTATTTTTAATAAGCTCTGGAAGAACAAAAACAAAACCTCTCTTAGGCTGACAGGGTATGCTGGTGCATACCATACTTAAGGTGCTGTGCAGCAGAGAAATACTTTGCCATGTAATATTTCTACTCTCCATTTGAATAGTGTCATAAATTGACTTGAAAATGATAACTCAATATATCACAAAGAACTGTTTTTAAAGAATTACTACATTTTTTCCTTCAGGGATAAACTGTAAAATGTAAATTATGTAGATACTTTTGCTAAAAACCATGCCCAAGTTTCCATAGGATGTTATTCGTGGATCCTTGCATTATGTGGGCCTGCTGCTTCAAGAACTAGGAGGACCCATCTGTAAACCACGACGGGTTAACTTGTTGATTTGCTTACATTTAATTTTTAAAATTCTTGTGGCTCCAAGTTATATGTGTATCCTGAAGACTCTTCAATGGAATTTTAAACTAGGTGTCCCGAGTAGGTGAACATCTCACTGGCGTGGTGAGCTGTCAGCAGAGTGAATGATCAGCCATAATCAAATCAGCACTTGCATTTGGGCTTTGGCTAAAGATACCAACAAAAATAGATGAGTCTTCTCCTATAAAATGTAGTAGGCTGCCTTGGAACAGTCTCAATTTTCCAGAACAGCTTGGCTTCAGTTACATGCATCTGATCCCAGAAATGTAAAAATCAGTGAAATGCCATTTCTTTCAGTCTTGAAGTTTAGGGGGGGAAAAAAGAGTATTAAATGTCCCATCTATCAAAATAGCAGGAAGATTCTAAATTTTGAATAACCTTGATGCAGATGGAAAGTAACAAAACAGCTATAGCTTAGGTTTGAGAAGAAGCTTCACATTACCATCACAGAGCTGACAAGAAGTGACAAACGTTTGCTTCATCCTATAAGCTTGTTTAAAAACCAGAAGGGGACAAAATGTAATGTGTCTATCACAGACATGCTGTTCAGAATTCAAGTGGTAACTCATAATCTCAAATACAGAATTTTAAAATGAAAAAACCCTGTGCGTCCATTTCTATTAAACTAGGGCAAGATGCAAACTCATTGTGATAGCCCTGTCATCCAATCTTATCCCCAGCTCCCAAAACTTGCACAAAGAAGGTTGCAATCAGTTTCTGGATGACACAAAATCTCCCAGGCCTTGACAGGCATAATCCTTTGGTAAAATAGGCTTCTTTATCTGTGATACTATCACCTGTCAGCAGAAGTGGTGTGCTGTAACATCAAGGACAACATATAATTCAGATATAGAATTTTTAATAAAAATATCTATTTTGCATAAGTAATCTGCTTTAAAGATTTTTGACAAGTGTTGTAATTGTTTGAACAATTTTTCTAACAAAAATACATAATTTTTCAATATAGTAAAGATAGCTGCAAGGTGACTAGTCAAAATAATTGTGATTAAACCACTTTTTAGTTAATGTTTAGATGATGATATAATGAGAATGACAACACAGTCCAGTTAGTGACATTTAGAACTCTAGAAATATTTCAAATGTCTCAGGAGTCATAGATGGAGAAATATGTTCTGTTTTGATTTTGATATTGTGCAGGTGTTTGGTACATTATTTTTCCTGTGGTCCTGCCACTGAAAGTCTCAAGGTTTACACAAGATATTCCATTAGTCTAATATTAATGTTCTGTCCTGTATATTCTTCTAGAAGTGACATATTGCTTCTGCTATTGTTTTATATCCATCTGGGTCTTTTCATAATGTCTCAGGATGATTGAAAAAATAATGCCTAATGCATCTTACAGCATTTTTCTTTAGGATTTCTGACACTTCACCAAATTTAACCATTTATTCCATACATGCAGAGATTTTAAGAATAAAGGAGACCTTTATGATTATCTGGTTCATCCTCTTGCACAAAGTAGAACCAATAATTCAAGTTGCCCAATGAAAAATCACTTTAGAAGCACAGTTTATCTTTTAAAAACAAGTTTTCTAGTTACTGATTTCAAGAGTCAGCAACTCCATCACATTCCCAAATAAGGACCAGAGAATCGCAAATTATTTGGGTTGGAAGTGACCTTAAAGTTCACCCATTTCCAAATCCACTGCCATGGGTAGGGACATCTTCTACTAGACCAGCTTGCTCAGATCTCAATCCAAACTGTTTTTTTCCTTACTGTGGGGCATGGTTGACTTCCATATTTTTGTTCTACATGAAGAGTTTATATCAAACACACTTATCCAAACACAACGTTGTTTAACAGACCTTCAGCATATTCAGTTCACTGATTGAATAACACTTACTGAATCTTGACAGTCCTGACTGTCTCATGAGACTGTAAAAGAAATATGATCACCAGAATGCAGCCTTGAACTTGGGAGGACAGTATACAGTAGATCATTATAATAGTCATTTGAGAATCAATGTCTGCTGGTATTTTAATAATGCTGGTGAATATTATAGTAAAAATAATGTGCTTGAACTTTGGAAAATGCCGTTAAACTTGTGTGGCACCTTCAGAATTTTGTCCTCTCTTACTAAAGCCAATTACATGAGAAGACTGATTTATCTCTTGATTGGATTTTATACAGCTATGGCAATTCTTTGCAGAAAAGAATGAAAAATATGTATCCCCAGAGCTCTCGTGCTCTAGCAAGAAGAAAAAAAAAAAGGCTTTCTAGTATCTCTCTAATTTCAAAATACTCAGATCCTTATAGATCTGACATTTTTTAATCAGAGCAGAACTACTCTTTCAAGCCTTGCAACCAACTATTACTCTTGGTTTCCAAATTAACTCCATCTTGCAGTGAAAAAACCCTCAGTTTAACATTTTGAAATATGTATGTAAACAGACAAACAGACAGTACATGGACAGAACACACAGGGAACAAGTTCTGAGCTCTTAGTTCTCTGAGGTTGGATACCACCAGCTCTCTTGTGAAACCACTGCTTAAATGCTCATGCCTGTTCTTTAGCTATTCAAGTATGACTGACTGACTACCCAGAACCTTGATAAAAGTGGCTGAATTCTGGTTGGCCGAGATTCTTTCTTACAAAGACCTGCTGATTGCCACAAGATTTGAAAAAATTTGTTCATTTTTAATTCAGTTGAAATTGCACAATGTGTGAGGAAAATAGCACACCTGCATTCTCAAAATGTCACTCCAAGTACTAAAGACCTCAGAGAGTGAACAACTTATGTAGCTGAGAATTTTTCCCTCAGCACTTGCTATTTAAAAGACAGCCTAAGAGGCAGTGATTGATCTGACCAGCAGGGCTAACTCAGGAGGGCGAGTAGGAAAGGTAAGACTATAGACTAGGTCAGTACTCAAAAGCAACTAAAAAACTGAAACATATTTTCACGAAAAGAATGATCACACCATTCTACAAGAGCCAGAATTTCCAAAAGGCATCACTATTTGGATACTTCAAGACAGCTGATGCTGATGGTGAACACACAGGTGACCACAGCAGAGTTTGCATTAGCAGGGAAAAGGTGCCCCTTCTACACACATTACCACTGTTCTTGAGACCAAGAATGTTCCAGAAATAACCAAAGGCTGTAGATTATTTTCTAAGGCACAAAATGACTCCAACAACATAAAAAACTGTGGGATCTTATGTGACCCTCTTCAGTTGATTTATGTTATCAATCAGTGCTGCCTTGATGCTGTCCAAGCAAATGCCTACACATAATACAAAGGAATAGCAAACCAAAAACATATCAGAAAGGTAGACAAGATAACTATGAGATAAATTATAGCTAGAGACATTGATAAGTATTCCTCAGGAAGGAAAGAAAGAGGAAGGCAGAAAATATTGAATAATTCAGAAATTTTTAGGATACTTTTCACTTTCAAGTGTCTAATCATTTTAGCTTCTTTACAAATACTTCAGTTTTGTTATTAAAAGATATTGTTTTATTTTTCTTTCTTTCTTTTTTTTTTTAAAGTATAAGCACTTCACTCGTTCTTCCCCCTGCAAACTTTTTAAAGCAAAATCCATATCTATTGAAGTTTCAGATAAAGTTTGCTTTATCCATATTTGGATCATGAGCTTAGTAGTGTAGATCAGTTGAAATAAATTTGTTTAGTCTCAAATGGAATAAATGGGAGCCATGGCTTCTGCTTCACTATCCTAGTCGACTAAGTAATGTGCCTAAACACTGTCCCTTTTCTACGTGCAGCACCCATCTAGCAAGAACAGCTTTGAAGTCATTTACAGTACCTGAAAAGGAAAGTTTAAGGTATTTAAGCAGATTGGCGACAGTATGTAAGTGAAAGGAAATGAGGAATCAACGAATCAAGCAAATTAGAGACTAGAGTTAGGAAACCAAAGGTCCACTTTTCGTCTGAAGAAAGTGCATGCACAAACATGGGAGGAATGCAAATACTTCCCTGTCCTAGACTGAATTGTCACCATTTTATTGTCATCTTTCAATCTTCCTTAAACTCTTTGGGAATCTGCAAATAACAGCAAACTATACTCTGTTCATGACATTTTAGAGGAAGATTGATGTGTACTCCTCTCCTGTTGTAAATGCAGTGCTGGGATGTCACAAACCTTTGTGGGGCCATGATTTTCAAGTGTAGCATTGAAACAGTGCTACAATCATTCTAAATTACACTGAACTGTATAGTCCTCTATTACAGTAATTTTTCAATACGACTTCCCGTCCCTACTTTCAAAGCACACTTGCACTCAGAAGATCATAACAGGCCTTGGATAATAGAATTAATACCGGTTATTGTAATCCCTCTGACACAAGCTTGCCTAGCAGTAGCCAGAGTATCCTCCCATTAACTTTCCATTATAGTTAGTGTCATTTTGCTATTACTGTGCTATTACTCTCAACATGTCTCACTGAAAAAAAAGCATGTCTATTTTACAGTAAGGTATCAGCTGAACATCAATGAACATCCTTGTAAACAGAAAAGGGAGTGTGCAGAGGATGAACTCAAGCTCTCTAATTAGCAAGAAAACAGGTAAGATGTGAAACAATGACTCTCCTGCATAAAAGTCAATCCTGACTGACTCCCTGGATTTCTATCAGCCAGTGGAGTGATGAAGTATCTAGCTGAATAAAAATCTCTCCTCACATGCAGACACTGATTGATTTTTATTTTCATACCCTGGTAAGTGATTAAGTAAATTTTGTGTGTTTTCAACTATGACAGGTTATAATCTCTATTACTGACTCAGTTGAAAGCCCTCATCAGTTGAGTGAATTAGTTCATCACTACATGTGTCAGTTCTACCTACTATTACAGAATAAGGCCTTTTTTTCCGGTGATGATTTAACGAGTGGAACTCAGAAGTGCAACATATATTTTTCGTATTCAAATTCACTTCTTGTAACCAAAAATATTTTTTAAAGTAAGTGCTGGTGAGTATGTGTCTTAAGTAATGTTTATATCCCATGTGTAACAACACAATGACAAATAGAAATGAAGGCGAAATCTAATTCTGAGAAAAATGCTTCTTTTAACAATCTGTAAGGCATTTTGAGCTGCCTGTGACATTATGCTGGTTTCAAAAATAAATTTTAAAAGGACATTGTATGAGAATTCATGAATTTAGCTTCTTATGTATTTTTATTTCCATAAACTGCATTTTTCGTTAAAATCCAGAGGATTGGAAGGTAATAGATGCAGCTTCTTGTATCTTTTATTCACATTGTGTATTCCTTCCATATATCATACTGATATAAAGTGGTTGCATTTTTGCTGGTCATGTTAAGAAACAGTAGGCCAGGAATGCAGATATATTTTATAGCCTGAGAGGTCCATTCAGAAACGTTTGGCTAGATGTCACTCAATTTTCACACAATTTCCCTCACTGGTCACTCCAAGCTACTAGCACGTTATTCGAGCAGATGCCAACCTGATGCAAACATTCAGGGTTCACTGGCTTAGGGAACAATCACAATTTAAGCTCATTTACAAGCAGTAGACAGAAATGGGCATATATTCATATAAAACAAAACTATGCATAAATAATTTTTAAAACTAAGGAGAATACAAGATGTACACTTACATAGAGAATAAGATATGTATTTATTCATTCCACCTTACAGTGATGAAAGACAGAGTTATCTATTTTAAATGATATACTTAACACTCAGATTTATGATGGACATAGTATTATGGATAAAACATACTTTATTCTCATTTATAAGACGTGAGTTCTTTGGGTCAAACTTATGTGCTTTTTATACAACAATATCATAGGCACTACTGGAAATATATAAAAATGAATAATACATTTTCCTTGGAAGAGACTCCACGTAGAATGAATTGAGAAATGTTACATATAAAAAAGAGTGTTATCCTAAATGCATAAATGCAAAGGTATTTCAATCAAATTCTTCCCCTAAGCTTGAGTCAGCCAGCAGAAACAGGCGTGAGAGAAACAACCACAGATCCTTTTTATGTTCAAGTTTTAATTTTCCGTTTTCTTGCTATATAGATAAGAACAAAATTTAAACTGGAAGGTTATTTTGATAACATAGAAGCAACTATTATGATAAATAACCATTCTCTAAATCTTGAGAAAAGAAAGTTAGCTTAAAACCCTTCTGCAGACTTTTAAATTTAGACTTTGAAAAATTATTTTGTCCAGCTACTGTCTTCATGAATGCCAGTTTATGTATTTGTATGCAAATCCTATAAGTAGACAGGCACTGCCTATTTACACGTGTACCTACTTGTACTCAAAGGTTGCCCAGAGGTTATAGAATCTCCTTGTTTAGAGATACTTCAAAATCCATGTGGACATGGTCCTGGGCTATCTACTCTAGGTGGCCTTGCCTGAGCAGGGTGTTGGACCTTTAGAGGTCCCTTCCAATGTCAACCAGTCCGTGATTAGGTATATAAAGGTGACTTTATCTAAATATTGCAATCATTAGTAGGATATCTACTCATATAATCACATGATATAGATAAATGTGAAGCATTAACTATAACTTCAATTGTTCTGCGTTCTTGTAATAAAAATTGAATATGTACCAAACCCTGAAATACATTCACAACATTGAATGCTATTTGAAGACAGGATATGGGAAACGTTTGGGTAAATGCTTCCTTAAAGAAAGATCTCAGGCTGAAAGACAACTTGCTTGCATTACCCACCTATATTATGGCAATTAGTTTCACATTTACATGTTCTGTTTGTCAAACATTCACATGTATAGTCTCCCTCCACCCCCAATTTATATTCCTCGTTACGCGATAGCATATAGTGATTTTGGTATGCTGATATGAAAACTAGGACATTAAGCTGGAAATTAAATGTTAAAAACCTGGTTCATATCTAAATTTCATTGTTCAATATGACAATTTGCTTCAGTCCATTCACACTGCATGCGCCTTCCATTCCTCTCCCACTGTAATTACCTTCCCTGTTTATTGCACACAAGACGTTTCTATTACTAATCCACACTACTTCCATATAAGAAATAGGAAACAAAATAGCTGTTATTCATCTATATTTCAATGAAGTATTTAATGTGCTGCCCTAAGGGAAAATATTAGCAAAATATTATAAGGTAGATCAAGAAATTCTTAAAACTAGAAGGGAAAAAGCAAGTGAGAAAACAAAAAGCTAAGCTTTGAAAAGGTTAAAAATATTTTATTCCTCCAGGATCAATTTGGAACTATCTTCTAAAACATTCTCACTGTTAAAGTGAATTTTCTTTTTAATAAAAATAAAGAATGTTCTTGTCAAATCTGATGATGGAAGAAATTAAAGATATTTCATGAATGCAGGAAAGCTCAGAATACCATAAAAAGAACAACATATTCTTGAGGACTCATGTAACACAGACACATTGAAGTTTTGGAGAGCAAGAAAGGCAAGGCTAGAAAATTGGAAACTATTAACAGAAGCATCTGCAAGTGTTGAAAGATCACAAAACAGAAAATATGAAAGAATCAAATGTTTGGCACTATGTGATTAGGAATGAGATGACCAAGTGCAATGCTGGGACACATCAGTCAATGAGACGACTTAAAGAGGCACAGTAGACATATAGAAGTATTAGTGTTATTCAAGCTGTACTCCTCTGTGTAATTCATCATATGAATTCAAGGAATAGCACTCAAAACAAGCAAGATTCAGAGATGAGTTCCCTGACTGATCAAGAAAATGAATTCTTAGCTAAGCAAGATGACCAGCGAAACCAAAGTGAGGTATGAGAGGCAAAGATTCAAACAATCTGAAATCCCAAGTAGTGACTCAAAGCATAAGTGTGTTTCAGAGAAGAGTAGTTCAGCACACACTTTTTTACACAGTCTGGTTCTTGTAAAAAAATTTTCTGTCTCTGTTTATGGGAGTGCAAAGTAATTGCCTTTGAGGTACATACTTGAAGATATGGAATCTATAACTGCAGAGAGCATTGTTAGCTGTTTGCATCAGTTAGGAAATGAAACAATTTCTATAGCATATCTGTAAAACAGGAACTTAGGGGATCATATTTTTCTTTACAGTTCTTGCTATGCTGTTTTTATAACACATCAAAAATCTCTCATTAGAATTAAATCAACAGAGAATCCCATCACCGTATCAGCTTATTACTCCCAATTATAGAAACTGAGATGGTTTGTTAAGGTATTCATTAACCTTTTCAGAACTTACAATAAGAAATCTAATCAAATAGAGGTGGTAGGGTGCATTGTGAAATGAGAAAAATTGTCATGTATAGTAAATTTAAATACACTGACTTTTCTTAAATTATCTAGTATTATTAAATTGAATGTGGTGAATTTCTTTTAATCAGCACTAGCTCTACAAAACAGGAATTATTCTTCATTGTAAAAATAGTATATATTATCTGGATTGAGTGTTATAGACTATTTTGACTTTTATTCATATTAAAGGGGTAACATTTGTTAAATTTATTCTTTTTAATTTTGTGCCAGGTGAATTTGCATTCTTAAAGGAATCGTGTAAGCAATTACAAGTAGACCTAATTAAGTTCTTTAGTATTTATCATTCTAGAGGTACATAACACTGAAATGGCAGACAGTTTATAGAGCGATTTTACCAAAACAAGCAGTAGCTACCTTACGGTACTATCTTAGTAAAAAGCCCTCATGAGAATTCATAGGAGATGACCTGAATCCAATTGGTAGGGGAGTATGCTGCACTGTCTGAAGCCCATAAACCTACGAAAATCCTCCTGTGAAAGCCAGTCTGGTTAAGAAATTTGAAGAAATAGCTCTTGGAGAAGGATAGTTAAATACAATAACTAATTAGATCACTGTCCTGAAAGATGACATCTGGGATCTGGTCCATTTCCAAAGAAATTTCAAATTTTCTGTATGAAATGGAACAGTTTCAGGAGGAAGACTAAGATAAACTTCAGAACACTTTATAGACTGACATTTTTGAAATATAATTGGGAGAAGGAATTATTTTGAACCTTTGTTTGGAAAGATGTTGGATGAATTTGAGACTATGCCTGCTATTTCCAAGAGATGTATCATAACTGCCAGAAAGCATTTTGCAAATATAAATCCTATTGTGCATTTAGCAGTTTGCTTTTATTTAGAAAGCCAAAAAATCAACATTGTTCCTTTGGATCTTATCCCCCCCCACCCCATTTGTCCATATATTATCCTTCCTAAAACACATCACTTGAACTCAAATTATTTTGGACAATTTATTTTTTAGACATTGTAGCAATTTCAGTTATCTCTTCAAGAGCTCTCTTAGATCCTCCTTCCAAATCTCTAACACATCTCCAGTACGTAATTCCTGATTGTGGGAGGACTCAACTGGAGGCAGTTTTAGAACATGTATCTTGGGCTTAATCAGAATTGAAAAGATGCGTATTTCAGCCACAATAGGGTTTCTGATTCCACAAGGATTTTTTATTCTGTCTCACTTCATCCTGCTCCTTTTGTATTTAGCAGGTTTTGTTTGGAGTGCTTACCCAATTTAGTTGATGTTTATATATTCTTGATGCTGCTGAAACTTGCTAGGAGATACCAAGAAACCTTACGCAGCTGTGTTCCATTGCACAGTATCAAACTATTTGAAAAAAAAAATTGCACTTGTGCATAAAATCCTTAACCAGATTAAAATTTTTAAGCATTGTCAACAGTCTTCATTAATTCTTGTGCACTGACAAAGGCTTGTCAAATTTTTAAAGCTTTCTGGTGTACTGTCATCAAAACTCATTGTAGACATGTAATTTTTAGACTGCAATACTAATTGATAAAAATCACAATTATTGCTATACTTGCCCTGTTGTCTAGATATAAGATAGTAAATAAATGGAAAGCTTTATGAAATATAGAACATTAACTTGCCATAAGTTTGGCAAGTTGGTTTCTACGGCCTCTTGTATCAATTCCTTATAACCTGTCTCAATGATAACAGCCAGTTAATCATCACTAATTATTCACAGGATTATTTCACATGCATAATTACAGTTTTTGGTTCACCAATTCCCTGTAAAATATTGGTCTATAAAAGCTCCTGTTAACCTGACCTTGCTGTAAAATACGTTATTAAATGACCAAAGCTATTAGTGTAGAGAACTAAAGGCCAACGTTTGAAGGACAGAGGCAACTACCTCCACATTTAAATACCTCTGTTATTAGACGAAAGTTTATATGGAGCCAGGGCCAATTAACTGATTACATCCTGATTCTCAACAGCGATTTTATTTTCTTCTGAAAAGTAGCAGTTTTGGCACTGAATAAACATAAAGATCAAAAAATGGTAGACTTTCATTCAAAATAAAGAATTTGTGGTAAAAAGGACTAAATTATAAATTTTATTTATATGAAGTAATTCAAAATGCTGAACTTAATAAACTATTGTCTGAAGGAAGAGATTTCTGAAAAATTTAGAGATATTGGAGGTTGTTTAAAAGTTTGAAAGTGAAAGTAAGCAACAGAAAGTAAAGGAAAATATTATTGTCTTAATTTTAGATACAACTATAAGACTCTGATTCAGTAAAATGATCTCTTCTATTTTTGATACTTCCAAAAGATGATTGAGATGAATATGTGCTGGCTAAGCTAAGATCTCAAAATGAGTTCACAGGAGTTATCATATTGTGATATCAGAAGTTCTTGGATTTAAAATCCATTTATGGTCTTCATATGAGTCAGCTATAGCCAGATTTTGAATGTTTTGAAAAACAACAATGTCTTCTGGGCTGTTCAGAGAATATGCAATTTAAACCAGTTCCTGGAATACCCCAATTAAGCATACTACTGGGAAGAAGAAAATGTTTTTGAAACACTACCACATTGTAGTAACATGTAGTAGTATGTACTAAATGCAATCTCTTAAAATCCTCTCTTCAAGTTGAGGTTAATCTATATACACAGAAAATTATTTCTTGGCTTCTCTCATATTTGGGTATCTGTTTAAACAATTGACCATCAATTAACCATAATCAAATAAATAAAAATATCAGGTGCAAAGTAATGTGGACAACAGGACAGCGTGTTCTCAGGAACTATTACAACCAATACCAGTTTGGTGGAAAACAGTTAATATTGCAGGGCTGATATTCAAAAGTACCTCAACAGACTAGCAGGTGGGCTGATGTGGACATTATGAATTTCAGTAATGAAAAATGTCCTGTATCTTGGACAGAAGAACCCACACAAGGAGTATGGATGTGGTGCCTGGTAGAAAGAAAATATGAGGGTGCTGGTGGACAACTTGAACCAGAGCCAGCAGTGTGCCCTTGAAGCAAAAAAAGAACATCTCAGTCCTGGGAAGAATCAGCAGGAATGTATCAGAAGCCTGAAAGGCTCCATACTCTCCATTACTCAGTGCATGTGGGACCACATTTTAAGTGCTGTGTCTCATTTTGTCTTCAAGTACAAGACAGATGTAGATGTATTGGAATGAGCTCCTGCAAAGGGCTAGAAAGGTGGTGAGTTGGATGGAACACACAGAGCATGAGGGGAGGACAAGATCTGTCTTTGTTCAGCCTGAAGGAAAGAGGCAAAGGAAAGAACTTACTGCCATCTGCAACTGCATGGAGGATGTAGAGAAGGAGCCAGATGCTTCCTGGAAGAGGCATACAGAGACAACAACAAGCAACAGATACGTGTTGGAGTGTGGAAAATTTTCACTAAATGTAAGAAATAAATTACAATGAATAAATAAATAAATAAATAACCCTGCTATGAACAGCAGTGCAGAGAATTTGAGGAACCTCTCTCCATGGAATTATTCGAAACACCTGTACAAGGTTCTGAGTAAACACAGAACCAGGTATATCCTGCCTTGAGTACAAGGCAGAACCAGAGAAAATAAGGCATCTCTCACAGCTAAGTGAGTCCTTCTACATATCTGAGAGTCTTCTGGGGACTGATACAAATCATCACGCTATTTTATTAATCTACTGAAAATGCGCAGATCTTTATGCCCTACAGGACTTTTTTCTGGTAATATCACTAGCTTGCAATTCGTGCATTCACATAATTTTTGCTTGCAATAAGTTCTAAGAGCCCTACTGAGCTGGTAATAAGTATATATTAATGGTTTACAAAACTTGGCTCCTAAAATGTAGCAACATTTGTCAATAATAGCCTCCAAAACTTACAGCAGATGCTCACTTCGTTTGTTTTCAATAATTCAGTTATTATCCCTCTGCAATGAAATATGTTTAAAAAGACGTAAGAACACAGGAAAGCCTTCCATGACATTTCTACCAGCAAACCTTCTCAATGCATTTCAATAAATGTAATTCTGGTTCTGGTGCTACTGTATTGTTTGTTGGATTCAGATCTTTATATAGATTTAAGCATTGCTGGAGATCTAGAAAAGAAATTGAAAGATACAAAAATAAAAGGGGTAGAAAGAAGAAAATATCATTTGAAATGCAGGCCTGATTCATAACCTCAAAATGAATCAAACCAGTATAAAAAGTAGGATAATGTCAGGAAGCAATGAGGAAAAAAAAACCTGACTACAAACCACAGCAATGTAAACATTTTGATTTTGCTTGTAGTTCTGTTACTTCAAACACAGAGCCTCTGGGCAAAGAAAAAGCATTCCTCAAAGTGCCCGTCTCTTTCCTAGTTTTCCCAACAAACTCTTTGGTCTCCATCAACAAACTGTTTTGGTTACATCCTCCACTGAGCAAATGTTCTTCAGTGTTCAGCATCATCAAAGATAAAATCCTTGCATTCCTTTCCTTTTAATTCCTTTGGGATACAGCTTTGCTTAGGAAAGTTTTCAATTTTCCTCTGTCTCCCAGTGCTGTCTGCCTTTTGCCAACCCATCACTCCCTCACATCCAAGAGTTGCATTTCCAGTCCCTGGTGTTTTGGAGTACTCCTCAGAATCTTGCTCTTTTTGTGAAATAAGGAAAGACAAATAATTCACAGTGAGCTCATGTGTAGAAGGGAAAGAATTCAGTGCTATCTGAATACATCACATAAAATTTAGTTCAGCCAGTAATTTATGTAAGAGGCAGGCTATCAACACAACTCGGGTCAGAGCCAGCACTGCACAGTGAAGGCTATTTTGTTTGTGCTAAGTGACAAAGAGTTAAGCAGAAGCTGAAGAGGTGCAGCAGGAACATAAACGAGTACAGTGCAAGCTTTTAAAATTTTAGTGTATTAACCTAAAGCATCTTAAACATCAATGGAAATCTGGAATCGATTCGTGTTGTCATGGATGACAGCATACATCAAATGTGCTAAAGAGGCTAAGGAAGCCAAGAAGAGCTGAAGAGAGAACAACTCCAGTGCTTAGAAAGAAAAGAGAAAGGCCAAGGGTGCAGAACAATTGCATCATTTCCTTGGCATCTTCAGGAGAGAATGGTTTATCATCAGCAGCATCCGTCTGGCAGGAGGGAGGCTGGGACTTTCTCCTGACAAGTGACAGGGCACTGTGCCGTGCTGCATATGGGTACATGACTGCATGAATAACTTGACTTGCTGGCATTAGACAGCAAACACCTGTTTGAAACAATATGTTCGAGGAGAGGATTTCAAACCTACTTTTCCTGACTTCTGGTAAACACCTATCAGGCCTTTCTGGGACTGAAGGATTCAACCCACATAATGGATTATTGCTGCTTGGGGGGATGGTGGTGGAAGAAAAATCTTGAAAGGAACCCTATAGTATATCAGCCCTCACTTAGTTTCACCAGTGGATTACTACTTTACAAAGAGCAGAATATAAACTGATTAGAACAGAATTTTTTTGTCTTTTCAATTTAGAGATCATCATTTTTACTTGAAAGAAAACTTCTAAGTAGGCACACTTTTAATTGATATACATGAAGAAGTAAACAGTAACTAGTTTGATTTAGCTGTTTTCCCAAAACTAGGAGACTAAGAACTACAAAAGAATCAAATGAAATGGAATGATTTACACAGCTCTGACTACATGATCTGTGGTCAGTAGTCATTCTGCATCCACTCTTAAGAATGCTCTCCAGCAGAATTTCACACAACTCTAGACATTTTGGTAGATATACGGGAGAAAAGTAATTCTTCTGCTCTGATCCTACTCTTCCTTTTGGAGAAGATAAGAAATCCATCATCATTATCAACGGAAATGGCTAGTCCACAAGAATGGACATGGCAGTTACTTTATGCAGCAATACAAAGATAAGAAGCTCCTTTAATTCCATCCCTGAATGAAAGAAGCATGTCTGAGTATTATTCCATTACATACTGTTCCTTGGAAACTAAACTAAACAATAACTTCATCATCACCTGATTTTGTTTCTGAAAGTCATTTTCTATGGAAGGTGAGAATTTACTTCTGTTTTTAATGAACTGAATATATTTTGAAAAAGCCATACTACAATAATAGTGGATCATTTTAATGCTGAAATATAGGTACTATAGCAGATAGGGTAGAGTGTTCATAAGTAAATTAAGCTTTATTACTTTTCCTTTGTATTTGCTTAAAGCATACTTGTGATTTCATAAAAATAATTCCTCTGGCTAAATGCGCTTTTTAATTAGCTGATGTTCAGTGATATAGAGAAATGTAATATCTGTGACAAGACTGGTATCCAATTGCTCATGTAATTCAGTATCTGCATTGTTGCTAGGGAATATGTTCACGTCTCCTGCTTTTCAAGTTAAACTCTTCTTAATGTTAATATTAAGGATACCCTGTATTTTAGATGACAACAGGTTTATTTGTTGTTTATCTCTTTCTAGATAAACCATGCAGAAATCTGTAACAACTAACCTTGATACTACAGTATTAGAAAAGCAGGATGGTCTAAATTTTAGAGTGCTCTGTAGAAATTACTCCCTTATATCAAATAGCTAATCTAATGTAAGCATCACATGAGAAGTGGTAAGGTGGCACAGTGAAAGCATTCAAGAATAGCTTAACCTACTGCTGCAAGAGAATTTGGAGATTTTTTTTTTTTAAATGGCTGTTTGCTTTGTATTGATAACCTGTCTCAGCAGCTTTAGAGCAGAGGCTTAACACATGCTCATAACCAAAGCTTACTGGACTGAGTTGTGCTGTGCTCAATTACCTTTTAAAATCTGATCGTGCATTTATCTAGAGAAGTATCTGTGAGCTGAGCTCCTCAGAACACAGAGCATTCTGATGGAGCTCCTCTGAAAATGCACACCAAGAATCACATGTAACACTGAAATTTTGAGTACCTGAAGAAAATTGCCATTCAGGGAAGTTTCTTTTAAAGACAAAGGTTTAAATTTGGTAAGTTTTAAAATAAGTTTATTCTTTCCTTACTGAGTCTTTTCTAATTATTATTGTTTCATGTTTTTTTTCAGAATACATGCAGATTTCTAGCAACATTCTGTATATGAGTATAGAGACCAAAAACCGCAGAATAATTTAAAACTGAAGAAGCCTCCGTGGAAGTAAGCAGTTATCTCAAGAGAATTATTATATGCAAAGATAATAAATCTATTCAGTAAGCAAACAGATGAAAAATAAAACAATAAATGAGCCATGAGCACATGAAGTAATAAAAATTTAGCAAAGTGCCATCTAAGGCAACAAAACAACTAATCGCAACGCATCAGAAAAAAAACACTGACTATTAGGAGAGTTTCAACTGCTAAGGAGTGTGAAGAATGTTTAGGTTTGCTATACAGAGAGTCATTTTGCTGGTGATGCACAACAACGATGGAATTCTCAAGTCTCTATGAAGTATTAAAATGCTGTTTGAGCGTTGAAGCTCTATACTTTTATTTTCAGACTGCCCTGTGTGTAACACATGTATAAACAATATGCAACTTCTACATATAGTTGGCATGAGAATAACAGACACTACAACAAGTTAGGGAAAGCATAACTGATTGGAGAGGAAAATAAATGATCGGCAATATGTTCTAGCAACAACAGAAAGGAAAAAGCAAGTAGTACTAATGCCATCAATGGTAAAGGAGCAGTGTTAAATTTTTGCTTTGGACAACGCAAATTCACTGCAATTTCACTTTTGCTCCAAAAGAACCATTTTAGATATTACAATGCAGGCAGTATGCCAAGTACTTGCTGAAATATTTCAGGAAGATATTATAAGCTAAAGATAAATATTAGTCTTGACTGAATTACACGTTGGTCATTAATGTAAATCAAGCTCTAATTTTTATTCTTTAAATAGACCTTTAATATATAAAGGTGATTGAATCTAATGTACTGAGATGATCTAGATTCCTCACCTGCTTTCTGAGTTATAAGAAACGTACTAGATATTTGCAATGTGAATGATGCTATCTGAATAAAAATCAAGTTAACACTAGTTGTAATAGAAATATTTTTTCAACACATATTCCAATAGACTGAGAATGAGAACTTTTCCTTCTTCCACTGTATAAAAGACCTACTATATGGACTGAGAGATTTTGTAGAGAAAGTAAGAAGCATTATATACTTTTGACAACAGACCAAGGCCAGTGAAAGCAAAACAATAACACGACAGAAGTAGCTTTCCTGCTAAAAACTGAGCAGTAAAAATTCCTATTTTTTGCTGAGAAAAGCCACAACGTATTTCCTCATTTTACTACATGAAATAGGGCAAGACAGACACCAAATCACTGAATCTGCTACTGGCACTCACTTTTAAGAAAACAAATTAATTATTTGATCACAATAGGAAAACACAAAACCATGAACATTTATGAAGGAAAAGATTGAGAGTTGACCACAATATCTAAGTCTTCATCGAAGAATAAACTATAAAATTGTAGGAAGTAAGTCTAGCAGCAAAACATAACGTAGAAAGGAACTCAGTATAGAGAATTATGACCTGGAAATAAGACATGTATTTTAGGGTTAATTAATGTTTGGAATAAAACACCAAAGTATACCATCACCACCCTCCCAATGCCACCACGTTTATTTCCTCTAGGTATCTTCACATCAGAATTAGATGGAGACTGAACTGCGCAGTATGAGTATTAACAAAATAAAATACAAGAACACATCTGTAAAGTACAATGGCCAGTGATATACGAGAGGCTAAATCGAATTATGTCAAGATGCTACTGTGCCTCAAACTATGAAAGGTCAATCCTAAACGAATAAGAGAAAAATCTTTTTCTGATCTCGCACAATATTAATGTGTTACACTACATTAATTAGCAGAATTCAGCTACTGGGGTGATGCTGTCCTATGATATATACACAGATTTATAGTCAATGTCTGAGACAGAATGATTTGAGTTGGAAGAGACCTTAAAGATCATGCAGTTCCAACCCCCTGCCATGGTCAGGGACACATTTCACTAGACCAGGTTACTTCAGGTCCTGTCCAACCTGGCCTTGAACATTGCCAGGGATGAGGCAGCCACAGGTCGCCTTGGCACTCTCACAGAGAAGAATTTCTTCCTAAGATCTAAACTAAACCTACTCTCTTTTAGTTTGAAGTCATTACTCCATTTCTGCCATTGATGAAGTATCCTCCCTATTTCATTAAAGATTAAATAAAGGCCTAAGGGGTTGAAGGCAAATGGATTTTTCATTTTTTTCTCTTTTGCTCTTGAAAATGATTTATGAAGTACAAATGCATTCATAAAATAGATACCATACCCTGAAGAAAATAAACTAGATATTATTCAATTTTTGATGGCTCATAATACACATGGCCACCGCAATTTTACATTGTTTGTTGAAATAATTTTTAAGCACATAACTCTCACTCAGACCATGAAAATTTGGCCAGTTTCAGGTCAGGTCTCCTGGTCATGTTCTTCCATCTTCTTGTGTACCTTCTCAATTGCAGAGCAGGAGACATTGAAAAGTCCTTGTCTTACAGTGAGCACTACATAGCAACAACCACAACATCAGTGTATTATCAACATTATTCTCATACTAAATCCAAAACCCAGCACTGTACCAATTACTAAGAAGAAAGTTAACTCTATCCCAGACAAAGCTAGGACATAACCAAAGCAATTTAAAGGTATTTTGAAAAGGGACTTTGTTGTTGCTGATGTCAAATGTGCAGCCAAGTTAGAAGTCTGGTATTTTTAATGGATCTCAGTTTAACAAAAGACAGGTGAAAACAATAAACAATTTTAATGATTTTAGAAAAAATATTTAAAACTTAATGAGACCCTATATATTCGTATAGGTCTTGACTTGTTCTGTCTTGCCATTTCAGATCCTACTACTGACAGCAGCTACACATGTATTTAAAGTTCAATAAATAGCCACAGGCAGCAGTATTGCAAGGAGCTGTATGTAAACACCACCTCTGCAGTGCTTCTTTTTCATTCATTGCTGGCTGCAGAACTACAGCTACTGCAGCAAAGCTTTCAAATAGTTCCAATTTACTGCAGATATGTTGTAAACATAATTACCCTACACCAGCCCTGTCTAAGAGCACCTCTAAAGTTTAATTAACGAGGAGACAAAGAGTGCATTAAGCGGTCCAGTTTTAGGACACAAAGTGATCCAAGCCCTATCTAGTAAATATTTCCTAGCCCCAGGAGCATGTGCAAAGAGCATAGAAGGGGAAAATGGTAAGATTCAATATTGCTGAGGTTAGAGGTGCTCCCAGCTTCATAATGTTTGGGCTACAGGCAGGTGACACCTCTTTGTAACTGCTGGTCAGTCTTGTTTGGCAAACTCTGGAAGCTCTGGCACATGTAAGGAGTAGGTATTTATTTAATGCAAAGATCTGAGGATATCTACTTTGTCACACCAGGGAGGCAGATCAAATGCAGCACAATTAGTTGTCTAGAGAAGTCATGTTTCAGACAGGAGCAGAAATACCAGTAAGAGCCTCTTTTCTCGTATTAACAAGACAAGTCCACCGAGAACCAATCAGCCCTGCCACCTCAGAGCCTGTGTATGGGCTGTTCTGCACTAATAGACTGGAAGAAAGTAAATAATGACTTTTTAGTATTCTGAAAGCTCTCTCTAAATCACAGAAGGCTCTAATAGCATAGTTACAAATTTAAAAGTAATATTCACGTTTCAGTAACATAAAATGCTAGGAATGATTCATAGAGTGGATTTCAAAGCTTTCCATCCCCCACCACACCAGAAAATAGCAAGAAGCTGTTATAGAAAATGCTTTTTGCTCAACAAACATGATAGCTATTGCTTAGTGCCTCACCAGTTGGCCTTTAAACAATTACTGAAATAGCATTTTTAATCTGAGCACTAAATTCAGCTAAGTATTTTAAGAAAGGCAATGAATTTAAGAAGGATGCAAATCACACATCAATGTGCTTATATTTCTTCCTCACTAGAAGCCTAGAACAACCCTAGGCAAAAGTAAAGTAGCTGCTTACACATGGATTGAGAAGGGCTGCACTTCTGCAATAGCTGTTTTACCTAGACCTCTGGAGAGCATCAAACTTGAGCATTGATTTGCCACAGCTCATTCTGCTGAACTTCTGTGGCATGCTAGCCAAAGAAGACAGGGTATATTTTACAAGAAGAAGAAAACATTCAAGTAACAGGAGTGTGTTTACATTGTTGTGTATGTAACAATATGAAATAAACTCATTTTTTTATAACCACAAATCTGGCAGTGTTCCAAGAATTAAAACTGGGCCCAAGAATACATCTCCAGTGGCAAAAGGGGTTGTTTTGAGCAGGACATGGCTGAAAACAATTATGTCCAAATGCAGTGTATTTGTAAAGAACCAGACAAGTGAGTCCAAGCAGGACGTCTGCACATGCACACTAAGGTACAGCACATTTTCCACAGAAGATTTATAGAACTTGCCTTGGACATTATTTGGAATACTTTAGAGCAACTCCATCGCATACACCACTGTCCATCAACGTTATAATCATATATAATTTAATAATGATACTGTGTGTAAGAACTATCCCATGAGGATTTGTTTCTCCAAGTATAATCACATTGTTTTCATATAGTATCAGGAATCCGGTCTGTAGCTGATTTTCTAAAACAAGCAGAAAAACAGAAATTCATCATCTCATATGAAAAAAGAGTTTATCAAGACTAGTATATTTGGACTAACTGCGCAAAAAGGCATTCCTTTGGGACAGACTGGGTTACTCTAAACAGAACCGGTGCTTTTCTTTCAACATTGCAGTTTAACTTTTCTAAGAGCTCTCCTCTCTTTTGGGAGGGCAGCATCTTTGACAAGTATTACTGAAATGGCAGAGGAGTGATCCTCTAATATGGTACCATAGTTTAGTGATCTTTTCAGCTGACTACTAAAACAGGACCCTACACAATAAAAATCTGCTGTTCAATTCCAGAAAGGTTTTATCATGGATGAAGAAACAAATTCCTCAGGAAAGAACTGCTTGCTTCAGTGAACAACCACTGCAGTGTAGCAAATAACTAAGAGGTTCTGCAACCTCAAATCATCTAATTGATGATAGAACCTACAGCAGTGGGTTACAGCAACTTTCTTACAAATCGTACCCAATCCAATTCACCTGTGCTTACTTTTATTTAAAACATGTTATTGACAGATCCTTTATTTGGAGTGTTAGAATAACTGAGTTAAAAAAGTAATAATGGGAAGGCAATGATGCAGGAGAGACAGCTTTCCTTGGATTTTCATAGTTAAAACATGACATTCCAGTAGGAAGATAAAGAACACAGTAATTTACAACCACATCCCATACACTCCTTCCTGCATCCTCCTCTCCTCCCACCAGATTCAGACACCACATTACTTTGGCATCAGACTAGTGCTCCTTAAAAGCTGGCTTTCAGCCTGGATTCTGTTGGCAATTAAACCACTACGTTTTTGAGATTTATATAAGCCAAACTAGACATAAATGAAAACAAAGCAAACAGAAGAAAACCAATAAATTCCATTAGTTGTGTAACTCAAAATATAGTTGCACAATGGCTGTTAATATAATCCACACCTCTTCTATAAAAAAGAGCCCCTAATATATCACTGCCTGTTTCACGTACACAAGGAGCCAACAAAGCTGAGAGGGATGTGGTGTGATTATTCAATAACATCATTAACTTTAGAAACAACACAGAGATAAATTATACAATGCAGAGTGTCATGCATCTTAAACCAAGTTCTGTTTTTCTCAGAATGTTAACAAAAGATTTAAAAGTGTTTTTTTTTTTTTTAAATAAAGATAATTGTCTTGGGACAAGTAGAAATTTGATGCCTGGGCCTTTTACATCACCCCACTGAAATATGCAGTATAGGTAACAAACAGGGCCAAGAGGAGAGGGCTGACTGCATCTGCTGACGTCAAATCTCTAAAGGAGGAAAAATTTATTCTTCTTAAAGACAATCTTCATTAAAAAAACAGTGAGTCAGGAACTCCTGCAGAGTTTGTAGCCATTCAGCGAGGCAGTGTAGCATTATCTTGTCCCACCTTGGTGCCCTTCTAATTAGTCCAGCTCTGTAACTCATCTGCAAAGCTTTGTTATCAGATTCCCTCAGAATCTAACTGGGGCTGCCATCACTCTGTTTATACATCCACTAACAAAGTGGCTATTCAGGCAGGGGTTGGCATCTCTCACATGGATGGTGAAGGTGTCACTCCAATTTTCCAAGCTCCAACCAGGAATGGGGTGCCCCACAATTAACCAGCATCCACCAGAGTGACAGAATGCTTTCACAAGCCTTCCAAGGCAAAAGTTCATCAGGTTTTATGTAACAGCCCTTTCCTAAGTGGTAGTTACACAACATAATGATCATGCTGCACCAAAATGAACATATACTCAAATACTTGTTTTGATTTTCTTTTCTTAAAGGAATATAAAAGACTAGTTCTGTGACCCAACAAGCCAGCATCAAAATATTACGAAATGGTATCGTAACAGTATCAAGAATTGTCTCACCACTGAATCATCAAATTCAAAATATTATGAACATCACTTAGTTGTTACCTTCCAAACAATATTTTAAAATGCGTCTGGATGAATCAGTGACTGTTCAATGTTGTTAGGGGCTGGGGAAGAGAAGCCCTTAGTAGCAATGTAAAGTATCCTCCTTCTAATGGGAGCACGAGCTGCTTTCTTCACACCTCAATCACAACATACCCATGGTGAGGCAATAGAAGTGCAGTAACAGCCAGGCACACAGTGCCTGCTGTCCTTTGCAAGAGGGATGGTACCTTGGAACTTGGGGTGCATTTTGAAATTAGCTGTCACACTCAGAGAAACTAAGGAGAGATGTGATGCTCATCAAGATGCTTCTTGATGGAGTGTGGCTAAGACATATTAATCAAAAATAAGGGGAAAAATTCACATTCTGAATTACACTGGGCCTGAGAGGTGAATCAGGCTCTAAATTTCTGTATTAGGAGATGTATTATAAGATATATTTCCTGTGTTTTGACTACAGCTGTGCATATCTGAGATAAATAAAATAATCTGGATGATTTGAGAATGTATAACAATTATTATTGTTGCAATTATTATTAAATATTTGTAAGTTCCAGTTCTAAGGCAGTGAACACGAAATTCAGTGACCAAGGAGGCCCATAGCATGTTTTTAAATAAATCAGAAAATGTACTTGAGACTGAAAATAATACAGTTGATCTCTCTCACAAATTGCTTATTGTCCAACAAATTAGGATAGAGATTCAGTAACAGAGTACATGAACACGTAAAGAGGATTAGAGGTGGCTCTGAGCAATGCTCCAACAAGTAATGGTAGTAGAAAAATGGTAAAAAGTCAATATAGATGTATGGAATAGTATGGGAAAGAAGGCAAAGCTAAAAGGTGAAAACCTAATTGGGAATAATACACAAAGGGTAAGCAGGATAGATTAAATGAGCTAAGAGATAAAGACAAGTTATATAAAGACTTTGGAAGATGCTTTGGCTGCTGGAATCAGATGCAGTAAAATTCAGCAATGGTACAGAATTGCTTCAAGAGAAAAAACTAATAATGTTTAGAGTTGTGGGAATAGAAGATTTCTAATCAGATCTCTAGAAAACAATTACAAAGGGAGAAGGATGGGAGAAAGAATTTTACTGTATTATAGAATGAAGATGGTAAGGCTCATGTAATAATGGGTAGGAAAAAACCCCAGGTAATATGTGAGGTGGAAAAATGCAGCCAGCAGTGGAAATCAAGAAAAAGGTAATTGAAAAATTCAGAGAAAACATGATGAGAAGCCCAAGTTTAAAAATATAGCTGTGTGGCATATTTAATATTTATTTATTTTATCTTGGCTTTGAAGTAGTCTATCAGAATAGTCTGTCAGAGTTAGAGAACAATCATCACTTGCACAAAAAGACCGATTTTTTTTAATTTCTTAATTTTTTTTCCTATTAGCTAAACATTGCCCTTTTGCATTAAAGTATATAATGCCTAATTAATGATGTATTATTTCCCCTTTGTCTTTCTATTTGTTTCACATGCAAACTATATCATTTGTGCATAGAAGACAACACAATATCAAGAAAGGTTTTATGTACATATACTCTCCCTTCTCCTCTTCCATTTCATTTGTAAGAAGGAGAATTTTTGTCCTACACTTTGCAGATACACAGACTATTGTACAAAATTGATACTTTAGCCTTTTCAGCATTCTATTTAGGATAGGCAAGTCCAGGGTCTCTGCAGACATATTACGAAATGATTGATTCTGCAAGAGTATTCCTTTGTACATCTGAACATTTTAATGATAAAAAATAAATTGAGTTTGGAACTTTCCATCATTTTTTTCTCTTTTCTCACTGAGGGGAACATGCTACACTTTTTTTTCCTCTCAAAGGAAAAAAAAAAAAAGCAATTGCACTTCAACTATTAGTGTTCTTACTGAAATTGCAAAGCATCATACTAAATGTACCAGCATCCCTTTGACAGACATATAAGAGCACCTACTCACTAGTGCAATGGAAAAAGTTAGTGATTACATATACTGAAGTGATTGGGCCAACAACGACTCTAATGGAGGGAAAAAACCTTGATTAATAACAAGTGCCACTAAAAGAACAGATTGTTTTATGAAGAATGAATCACACAAAATAGTAATACAGTGTGTCCTTGTCCATTGGCTGGGAATTGTTAAGGGAAAGAATAAAAAGACAGTGCTGAAGATCAGTAGCAATTTTGATAGAAGGATTTAAAAATAAATTTCTCCCTCCAATTCAGACCATGCAGATGTATCAGAGTAGGTATTATATGGTGATATGGTTCTGGAAATATCTTTCATATTAAATATGCTGCTGTTTTAATGGTTTGTACTTAGTGTATATGAAAATGAGGATGCAGGGGGATTTACTACGAAGCAATGCTTTTGTATGTTAAGTTAGCATACTATTCCTATAAGTCAGATACTGTGTGTCGATATACTCCTAAACACTGAAAAGTCCACATACACATTTGAAAAATGTTTATTCAGTTAATACACAGGGCAGGAACACCTTTTCATCATTAGATAAGGGGAAGCTTCAAGATAGGGATACAACACATTTTAGTCTAATGCCCGGCATAGGCATAAAAGCAATGTTCAAAAGAGAAGAACAAAAATCATTGTCTAAATGAACCATTTACTATGATGCCATAAAAACTTTTTTAACTTTTATTTAAATATTTTGATTTTTCTAAAAGTGAAAATGTATTGATTTAAAGAACAATCAGGAAACACTATCGGACCTCAGATATGCTGGTTATGTCATGGTACTATCAGAAGCTTTTTACCAGGAAAATTTGAGAACTGCCCAAAACAGGAAATCCCATAGAATTGGTAAAATTCTATACAGCCATAAACAGAAGACTGTTAGGGATCCTCCAGATATTTATATAAAATACTGGTTATTCAAGATAGATTTTGAGTCAAAAAAAGGAAAAACTTTGAAAAGAAAATTCTGATTATTTTTCTTTTACCTCTGTATCTTAAATAAGAAAAAATATTTCAGGTAATATCTGAATCAGAAATTATAGTTTTGAAGAAAATATTACTTAATGAAGTATGTTGATTAGCTTTGTAAAATACATTTTAGAACTCATCAGATCAAATTCCAAAATAATTCTGCTATTTTACCATAGAATGGTTGATCATTACTGATGGATACTCTATAGCCAGATTAAACAACTACTTATGTGAGACTGAGACAGCACAAAAACATAAGAAAGCACTTTCCTGTGAAAGGATGGAATAAATACGTCTCCTCTCTCACAGAATTCCAAGGAAAGCCAGGAACAGCTTCAAAATGACAATGCTAAACATCAAACACAAATGTCATCTGCACGTTCTTGTGCCAGTTCTCTTGCACTTATCCACTATTAAAACTTGTGAAGCAGATGGGCACACCCATAGTAGAAACTATTGATAGCCACTAGTAATGGCATCATCATCATCAGAGTATAATGGAAAATCACCTGTGCTGTTACAATGTGCTGTTCTGAACATGGGCTTATTCAATCTACTCCATTGCTTCAAATTGTTATCAATTTTTTACTTAATAGTGCTTACATGAAATCATCATGGCTGGAATGACTTATCTGGTGCATATTTGTTTCTAATCTTCTCAGGGGAATAAACAGATCTACTTTCTGAAGAACTACAATCTCAATCTCTTTAGCAGTAAAACTAACTAGATATTGGCTTTTTTTTTATTTTATTTTTTTTCCCCGTGAAAACATCAAGATTTGTTGCTCTACAACAAATTATTTCAGATGCAATGTCAGAATATTGCAGCTTGAGAAACCTATTTGGTAGAAACAAGAGAAAAATCTGAACACAAATAAATAAATAGGCCCTCCCCATTGACTGTTACTGCTATAAAAGCACCATTTGCCAACCAATACTACACATGTCCTGTGGGGCAATGTTAATTTATGTATTAAGAGTATACAAAACAGTTTAAATTAGTAACAAAATATTAAAGAATTTATTAAACACATTGCAAATGGTACATCTCCACTGTGATAGGCTTTGCCTTTGCAGAGAGCTTCTATATTCTGGCTCTGAATCAGCAGAACACTCAAGTGTCTTAATAGGATAATTATACCAATAAGTATAAAAGTCATTCCATTGATTTTAGTGGCATGACTCAAATCTAAGTGCATGCATACTTCCAGTATTTTTCTGCATAGTGACCTTTACTGTCCATCTAAACAGAAAAGTGTGCTTCCTTCTATGTTTGTAGCTATCCCTGATCTCAAACTGAAGATTTGTATTCCACAGATATCTCCATATTTTATTTTGAAAACAAGGTAATAGGCTTCCTTTCACTGTTTAAAACTGAGCTTCTTGCTGCTGCCATAAAGCAGATCAGTGGGCTCAATAGAATAGAAATAGGAATTGGGCAAAATCCATACTGATGACACTGTATTATTAATAAATTACCTACTGTGAAATTTCCATGAATTATTAAAGCAAATAAATCCTATTTTAAAGCGTTATAGATACTAGATAATTTATAAATATGGTATCTTTGAATTATAATTCAATCTTTTCTCCTGATCTCTGTCTGCACTTCCATTTCAGAATGACTTCTATAATGTCCATCCAATATTATTTGGTATAGCCGTCTATGCATGAATTTGAATGCCTCCACTTCAGTGCAGTGTTGCCAAGCCTGCTATATATCTGACACCCTGCAGGGACCACAAAAGGAGAGCTGCTCAGCCAGAATCTGCTCTTTGCCACGAAGCTGTTCCTTCAGCACACTTTCTAACCACACATACCCACATGCCCTTCTACACCAACACTGAGTTATTCCTGTCCCTCGCTCCAGGACAGTGAATGTGTAATTTGTATTTTAAAGAGACTGAGAGGGAAAAAGACAGGCAAAATGTGAAGGTGTACGTCAAGTGCTCAAACAACTTATACTGGCAAGTAATCTTCTAAAAGTTCACTTCTGCTCTCTGACAGCTGAAGGCTCCCACAGTTCTGCCATCGGATTTCTGGAAGAGACTCTCAGTGTTCAGAGTAAGGAATGAACCCAGACATGCCCTGCCTAAGGCTAATTTGGGGATGGCAGAGCACTGAGCAACGGCATGGCCAAGTGCCCAGCATGCTGATGTGTGGGTGCTACTGCCTGAACTCTGGTTAAGATGCACTGAGACAGGTTTGAAATTTCCCCTTTCTACTTATACAGCCAGACTGCACATATGCAGAGACCCACTGGACAAATGTTGTGTCAAAACTGCAAATGTTACACATCCCACTGCTGGAAACTAAGAGCTGGTGAATGCAGCAAGTCTGTACCTATGCAGTAGAAAGAAAGAGTCCTCCTAACACTGGGGATGTGAGAAAACAAATTTCTCCAAGGGGATTTCAGAAGATGTCAGGGTGTAGTGGTTTAACCCGGGCTGAGTGCCAGGGGCCCACTACAGCCACTCTCTCACTCCCCCTTGCCCAGCTATAGAGGAGAGAGAGAATATAACGAGAGGTTTCATTGTTCACGATAATGACTACAGCAAATTCTTTCTTAATCACCATCACAGGCAAAACAAGACTCCATGTGGGAATGATAGTCAGGTTTATTACTAACAAGATCAGAGCTAAGAGAAAGAGACTAAAAGACACCTTTTACCCCCCACCCCCCTCCTTCTTACATCCAACCTATTCTCCCGCAGCGGTCAAGGGAAAAGGCGAGGTGGGGGGGAGGTGTTGCTGTGGTCAGCTGCTGTTCTCAGCCGCTGCTTGGGGAGAGNGTGGGCTCCTCTCCCCACAGGCTACAGTCCCCTGCCAGGACCCAGCTCCACTTTGGGTCTCCCACGGGCTACAGCCTCCCCCAGCATCCACCTGCTCCGGCGTGGCTCCTCCACGGGCTACAGGTGGATCTCTGCACTCCTGTGCTCCTCCATGGGCTGCAGGGGCACAGCTGCTTCACCATGGGCTGCACCATGGGCTGCAGCTGGATCTCAGCTCCGGCGCCAGGAGCATCTCCTCCCCCTCCTTCTGCACTGACCTTGGTGTCTGCGTTGTTGCTCACAGGCTCTCACCCTGCTCCTCTCCAACAGCCATCTTTGTCTCGTACTACTCTTTTTTTTTTTCCTTCCTTCTTAAATATGTTATCACAGAGGCGTTCTGCCAACTACTGATTGGCCTGGCCTTGGCCAGCAGCGGGCCCAGCCTGGGCACGGGGGAAAACAGTATTCTACTGAAAAATCTAGATTTCCCCAAGTTGCTGACCTTAAACTCTTGAAACTATAAGAACAAGCCATTCTGCTAAAACAATTTGGATATATCTAGTATTACTTTCTCTATATGTTTTTTTGATGATGAAAATGAGATGTGAAACCTCCTTAAATAAAAGAATAGAAAATATAGAGACAATCTGACTGCATTGAAGTGATCTATTTATATTCCAACAAATGCAATTTCTCTCTTCTGCCTGCTGTGCTTCAGATACAAATCAACATAAATCTGCAGTAATTAAATTAAGAGTTTGCACATGTTGTCTTGGTTTGGTTTTGAACATTTTTTTTTTTTCATACTTTCCATACCTTTTTATAATTTTGGGTTTTTTTTACACTGAAATAAACATGTACCACAAAGGATGATGCCACCAATACAGTGTTATGTTCCCATCGTTCATACTTTCTCACCTAAGTCCTGCATCAACTATATTTTTTTTCCAGGTACTGAGCTATTTATGTTACACAAAAATAAGTTACTTTGACATGACTACTATAGTTTTAAGATTTGAAAGAATGCCTGCCGGGGATTAAGATGAGATCAGTTTATTTACACAGAGTTTTATCTAAATCTCTAGAGACAAAACTTTCAGCTGACTGAAAGCCATGTAACACTTAGAATCCAAGAAAATTTCAAAATAATTTTTCTGGGAATAGTGGGAAAAATAGAGTTGCAGGAAAGGCTGCTGCAACCCAAAGAGAAATGCTCATAATATTAATGCTGATATAATTTTTTCTTAGCTGTTACAAAAAAATTACTCATATTATTACACTGTTATGTGTAGTCTTAAGTGAAGTTAAACTTGGGCCGCAGCCTTCTAAATGGTCTTATATTATAGAGGAACAAAATGAATGCTGTGCTCCTCTGTCTCATGGCTGCAGCTCTAGAACGCAGCGAGGCTCAGACATAGGCACAAATACACTTGGAAGCTTGAGAGAAAAATCTGGACACTACCATCTTGCTGCAAAGTTTGTGATAGGATTTCACCAGGATAAAAGGGACCTTTGAAACCTTGTGCCTAAAATGATTTGAGGTCCCTGGTGCCTTAATATTTCTAGCATTGCTCTTCACTGACAGCCTAAGAAGGAAAACTCAGTGCTGGTTTTCTACTGTCAGGCACCAAAGTGTTCAGCCTCAACAGGATTCACATAATCTGGGAGTTGCTATTTAGTGTCATAGGTCTCCCTTCTGCTGGAAAGCACTAACAACCAAAAGATGAAAAGAACAGAATATGACTAGTTTTGCAGAGGTGTAAGTGAAATATGTCAGGAAAAAGAAATATATTTAATCATTTATTGCCTTTTTGATGCTAGCAAAATTAATCTCTGAAGGTACTCACACAATCCTTCTCGTGCTAGCAAAAGCACATACTACTATTATTTATAGTATATATTAATCAGCTTTATTTACTCTAAAAGATGTTTTATCTGTAAAATTATGGCTTACAGGCAGAAACCTAAAAATATAATAATACTGTAAGTATCTCTGGCCTTTGGTCAGCATTGATCTTTTGAATTATTAATTTTAACTTTCCTGTTACTGATTCACTGGTTTATAGATGTCAAAAGAAGCAAGAAACATCTCTACTACACACTTGCTTTTTCAAGACTAAGCACAGACAGTTGATTAAGCCAACTTAATACATCACTGATTTGTAAAATGAGACCTTAAAGATTGTAAAATAATGTGAATTGCATAAGAGTACATTTATCTTAAAGGACAGAACTCTGGAATACTGCAAGAAACTGTCACCATGGTGCATTACTGAAAAATTGTATTGTTGGAATTCTATAGCAAGTCCTGTATTTTTATTTGATATAAATAATTAAAGGGATAATGACATTTCACTGCTTGATAATTCAAGTTTTCTCCAAGAAGTGCTTTTGTTCTATCTTTAAAAACTGTGCTTTGACGTTATAAGTAGAAACAAAGAGTCTATGAGATCACAATTCAAATGTATATGTGCATGGGATTTATAGTACCAGACAAAGTGAAAAAATGTCAACTTTGCGTCAAGGATTTCCACTGATATCAAAACGAGGTTTTGTTGCACAGAAGAATAAGGAATAAAATGTACTATTATCTATTTTGGTATCTCTATAACTTACATTGACTCTGTGTCTCAGAATCACTATGAAGTATATTGCTTATGTATGTTTAGGTAGAAGTTGGAATGAGGTTTTGTTCCACTGAAACCAGTTGATGAGACACAATCATAATAATTTGTCAGGCACCTTCTGACAACAGATTATTCATTAGTTACTACCCTACATTAAGTCATCTTGACTAGGTATAGTAAATATAGAATGCAAAGTTTTATGTTAACATACAGAATACTCTGTAAAATTTAAACAATGTATGGAATTTATGGGGTAAGGAGGAAGAAGGAAAAAAATTAAAATAAAAAGGCTGTCAAATTCAGCTAAAATTTTGCTATTTAACATGTGAATGGCTGGAATAGCTGTATCTAACCTTTAAACACTGTAAAACTAATTGAATGTTGAACATAATAATTGTAAGAAAGTTTCTATACATAGGCAAAGTGAATACTGCTATTAGGAAGCTGGATTTGTTCTCAAGAGATTCAGTGAGTCTGGGTTTCATCCATAGTTAGGGTCTTTGTTTCCATCTGATTCTTCAGATTCTTTCAAAATTTAGATCAAGTTATTAAAAAGCTCAAGACAGACAAGAGTCCTCATGGAAGAATCAAAACTTAGCCTCAAAAATAGAGTCTAGAGCTGGGAAGCTACAGCCTATGAACATTTTTTTAAACAAAACTTTATGGATCAAGATGATCCACAAAAAATGGAGGCCAGCAAAAGAGTAGCTAGTTTCCACTGTTATAGCTTAGCTGTTATCTATTTTTATCTAAGTTTAAAAGTTCTAGAACTGAACGTTCACAGAGATTCAGGAGGTTACTGTTATGTGTTATTAATGTTTGTATATTGCTTTCACAACCTTTAATGAAAGTGAAAAGGACAGTGTTGTTACAAAGTATTTTTCATTGATTGCCTAGAGATTCCCAGCAGTCAGTCTCTTATTTCACTATGGCAAAATTAATAGAGAATCTCTGATATGAGAAGCAGTAGAAATGAATGTTTAAGATCCTCAGAGCGAACCATCCACTGTATGGAGGAGAAGCCTCAAGCATTTAAAATAGTACTATATCTAAAACAGAAACTGCAAAGTGTGCTTTATCTTTTATAGCATGTAAATCCACATACATCTTGAAAGTCTGAATCCCTCAAAGATCCATTATAAAAATTATCCAGGAAACCACATTTTATCTTGAAGGACTGTAATACTGTCAAGACCTGGCAATAGCTAGGAGCCATGTGTTGACATCTATTGCATCTGCTTAAGGACTTCATTGGAAAACCCTTGTACAAGCTAGCAGGGATTCATTAAATCACAGCATAAGACATGGTTTATGAGAGTGATGTCTAATCACATACCTAGTACAGTTAATAACATTGATAAATCAAATACTTTCATCCATAGCATAAGGTTCGTTACTGTTCAATAAGAACAATAAGATGCCCCATAAGTAAAACAATGTTTTTCTTTACAGCTGAAACAGCAAATATAATAAACCATAAAGCGCAAAACCTGCCAACCACAGTACAATAATGGTTTTTGGTTTTAAAAACAAAAGCTATAACCTGAAAGCAAATGTTCTGACATTTCCTGCAGGTTTCCTGCAGTTTCTGCAGGACTGAGCCCCTAGTTTTTATATCAAATATATAAGCATCTTACAGAAAGACAAGATATATAAATAACATGAGGAGGAAGGAGATGTTCAGAGCACATAAGGAGGAAGGCAGTCTGATTTCCTGAGCAGAACTCTGGGACAATTCCCTGAATTGACAAATTTTCAACATGGATCCTCCCATGTTTGAAAGGCGCAGGTTCTGACTAAAAACCTTCTCCAAACTTGGCACATTAATTAGGTCCCTTTCTGTTATACAGTCTTATAGAAAAGTTTAGGAAGTGACCTGGTCAGGGCTAAGCTATGTATTTTCACTAGTAATTTTTCTTTCAAAAAGATCTTTAAAAGTCCATAGTGGGGATTAAAAAAATCCCTTATGTCAGTTATCAGGTTAAAAATTACTGGGGGATAGAGACACACAGACATTCCCACTAACACATCATTGTAATCATATAAGTCTTGTTTTTGTTTGAAACCACAAAGCTTTGTCTATTTTCGCTATTGGTAGGGGTCCTAATTAAACTGAATACATAGTTAGCACATTACTCATTTTAGGCATCATTTTGGTGTTAGGTTCTTTTTTCATGTCACTTACGCTCATCATAGATAATTATGCTTATAAGAGGCTAATAATTACTAGGATTGTCCATTTTAAATTGTTAATTTACCTCACTGACAAGATTTTGAAGATGTAGGAAGGCTTGGAAAGTACAAATTTAATTTTCTTTTAAACAAGAAAATATAGGAGAATCTTTAAGACTTTTGAGGTGTTTATTGAAAGAACAGCTTTGAAATACAATTACAAGAAATTTAAAGAAATTTGAAGAGGCTACAGACAATTCAAGTGCTGTTTTTTCAAATACTATCAAGAGTAGTTAAAGCTTAATTAATTTTTCTGAAGATGGACCCTATTGGTAACTAATTGTATGTAAGCACCTCATCTTGCTGCTCTAAGCAACTGTAGAAAGTAATTTTTACTAAAGTACACAATATTTTTTTTTTGCTTCATCAGTCTTTCAGTCTCAGAGAGCGATACAATGAGAAATTTTAGCTGAAGTGTCCCCCTAGATGGGCAACCTAGAAGAAAAGTGTGCTGTAAGACACAGTAAGAGAAAAGTGGAATTCAGAAATCTCAAAAGTTATTTGGCAAGCCTGAAGGAATTACATAGCAAATCTTACACAGCAAGAGTAATTTCTGATAACAATTGCAGAATATATTTCAGGCATGCTCGTAACAGTGAGTTATGTATATTATTAATTCTGGATCTAGAGGTACAACTCTCCACCAGCAACACACATGCTTTAAAAATATACCTTCTGAACCCAGTTTTACTCATTACTGACAACCACCACTGGCTATTTTCTGCATGGCCTATGGCTATCCATGGTCTGCTGATTCAACATTTCTTCCCAGCTACTTAATAACACTCTTTACACAGCTTGAATAGCAGAAATAATAAATAGTATCCTTGAGAGGGACTCTAGAGAAGATGCATGCCAAACCAAATACATGATATTTTATGTTGAAAAGGTAAGAAGTCAATAAGCTTTCTAACCTGCTGGTTTTCATATAAGGGCCTTGAGGTGAAAGGATATTAAGAAGCCACTGAGCCAGGTCTGCACCAGCTAATATTTGTTTGAACCTGACCCTTGGAAGGAATCTAAGGATGCAGAAAAAATGAATGAATAGAAAAAAACTAGAAGTGTGATCCCCATATTCTCTTCTGGTGAATGTCAGCAATGGCTACAGAAGTGGCCACTGCAGGCTATACTTTTACAGCTCAGAAAAGGCTTATATTTTTCACACCTTATTTGCCTTAAATCCTTATCCTGTCAAGGCTAAATTACTTTACTACTCTTCTCTGCCACCTCTAGTTATGCCTGCCTTGTTGTATAGTATTGCAATCCTAAGTAACATAGCAAAAGTCAATCCTAGGTATTTTGGAAAGAACTCTTATCAATAACGAAGGAGAGTATGAGCTCTAAATGCTGAAATGGGTTAAGTCTTTTAATAGAGTACTAAGTATTGCATTATGCATATTTGAAGAACATAAATCTAGACTGACTCAAAAGTGAATTTTAAATAACTTCAGAAATGTTAATTATATTCAAAGGCTCAGCATCAAGATGTCAAACAATCTTACAAAGGACTCCATAGCACGAAGAGGTGCATTTAGGAACTATTCCTATCAGTCATTTGTATCCTGTGGCTATGGGATCAACAGTAAATCTCTTAAACACAAAACAACCAAACCCTGTGTATGCAAGAACATAATGGTACTTGCAGACCCTTTAAAATTAAGATTCCTAACATGAACACATTTTAGTGTTCAACAAATAATTTTTTAATGTCATTGATCCTGGATTTTTTTTTAAAGCTACTTCCCATTCCTTTGACAGATGTGCTATGCTGCATTTCATTACTTTTTCTCCTTACCTCGTTCTTCTTTTGTTTTAGATAAGTGATGAGGCTTTCGAAGAAGATTAAGTACTGGCAGGAAAAGCAATGGCCCAAACACAGTTTTAATTGGAACCTCAAATCCTGTAGAAAAAAAAAAAAGAAATTAAACTATTAATAATTTAATTTTACTAGCAGACAGAGTGAGTTCATGTATCCTGTTTTATGCAGATTTTACCATATTTCTTCATATTTGATTTCAACATGTATACAATCTGTTAGTCAAACCATGTTGGAAATAAAATTATTAAAGGAATATTTCAGCAGAGATAACAAGTGCTGATGAGAGTAGTTCTAATCTAGAGAAGTAGTCCACTGATGACTAATAATGTCAGAATTTGCTTATTTAAAGTAAACTTACGTGTTTTGTAGTTCAAAAAGCACTTTACTCTGTAAAACCTAAAAATATTCCCATTGTATAACATTCAAAATACTGCTTTCTTATGCTGTTCGTTGCCCCATGAACGTGTGGCAGAGTATAACCATTATATAGCAATAGGGCTCAAATACAACCAAGTCATAATGCTAAACAATTCACTCTTTGAGACAAAAGATAGTGACAGAAAATTAATTTCTCTCAAGACTGGAAAAGGCTCTAAGCAAAATCGTCCATAAAAGTAAACCATAAAAGCAATTTTTTAGAAAACCAAAGGTTATATGTTGTAGTGTTGGGCAACTGACAACCAAATAACCATCAAAATAAAACAACCCAGAGTATGACTAACTTTCTTATTCCTGAAAATGTGAAATATTTGCTTTAGTAATCTTAATGCAGACATACAGTACCAAAAAGCCTCAGATACGTCACAGAATATCCCTAACATTTTTTTCTGAGAATTACACTTTGTATTTTAAAAGACCACAGGCCCAGATTCTCATATAAGAGGCATGAATACAATTGTTTTGATGGACCAGCAATAACTTCTACACGTAACTAATCAGACCAACAGAGCTGTACTTTTCTAAACTCTCAAAGCCATATTGGGGAGGAGGCTGTGTTTCATTTTCTTTGTTGTTATTGCACAACAAATATATGTAAGTTTAATTTGAAATGACAATAAAATTTATGTACCATGACCTTAGTCACACTAGGCCACTGGAATTCAATAGACATTCTGTAGTGCAACTAGTTATCACTAAGTGTGTTCAATTACATACATTGCTATTACTTAATGTATCCAATATATCTAAAGCCTATGTAGAAGGTGGCATTTGAAACTACTATAAGACTATATTCACAAAACTCCTTTCATAATGATAGTTTATATGGTTTTTGAATGTATTTTTCATTGTTTTCTAATTGAATATTGCAGGATGCTATGGGGGTTTTAAAGACTAAACTGATGACTATGACAGCAATATTTTTCATGAAACTTTCTTTTCTGGAGAACAAATTTACTGAATATCTCTCCAAGCACTGTATCAGAAGCATTTCTTAGGATGAAGAGGGAATTTGTGGTCAAGATGAGGATAATATAAAAATGGAAAACGCAAGTTCAAGCCAACTGGCCAGTGTTGGAGAAACCTTAGAGTCTTTCCTTAAATAACGTTTTGGTTTTTCAATTTTACTCATGACCTAATCCACATAACTGTACGCAACAGCAAAGTCTTGGTCTGTAGTCAGATTATCTAGTATACAGTTTCCTTTCCAGATCTGATTAACTAAAGGCACAACAATGTGTATGTGACAGTCTGCTTGCAAAGCTGCTGGAAAGCAGAGGCAGTTTCCTTGCATGGCACAGACTGTGTCAACAAAACCTGCAGTGACAAGATTAGATCTCTGTGCATCACACCCATCTGCCCCATTATGCTCTCCCAGAAGCCAGGAGATCACAGCACAGACGCACAGGGACTGTGCCAGAGCCATGGCAGACCAGGCACAGCTGATGAGCCATGGGCAGCAACACTCATTCAAGCAAAGCTGAGCACAGTCATTCACATCAGTGTCTGCATCACGCTCCCCACTGTTTCTAGTGGTTCCTGTCTTAGCAAGATCCTTTCTACTGCCCAGGTATGTCCACCATCCCTCAGCCTGCAAGATAACACAGAAGAGACAGGTGATATTGCTTTATTATGTTCAGAGACAGATAATCTAGCTACTAGATGAATGCTGGCATGAGTACTGGGAATTGTAATTTATTCAGAACTAAAACCCAAGGTGGAGGCAGGCTACACTGTCAGCTACAAAGCTAAGGTCCTAACATACAGGTAAGGACATACTTGTGGATTTCCTGTGTAGCACAGGTCAAGGGAAACAATTGCTCAACACCGGCAATTCAGCCTCAGAAATTTTTAGAGGTTTATAAGACTGTTTTTTCTTCTGAAATTCAGAAATGAGCTTGAGGGGAAAACAGGCTGTTTCTTCCTGAAAACAATTTTTGTTCCAAATATCACTCTTTCACTTACTTCTCCATCAATAAATAATTTTAAATACAACTACCGGGCTTCTCTGTGCACATTTCAAAAACGTCTTGCAAACTGCAAGCTCTCCAAGCAGCACTATTCCTTTTAGCACAAAGAAACATTTAAGTCAGTCATGCAATACACAGCCATTCAAAGATATTACTGGTTTCACGGAGGCAATTTTAGAGTCTGGTGTTCTTTCCAAATGAGACCCAGATACTGAGTCCCTGCCTAATATTTATTTGCCTATGAAGCTATAAAAATAACAAATACAAATATAACAACAATCACAACAGGCATTATTACAGTTTTGTAGCAAAACCTGGCAGAAACAAAAAAGGGCAATATCTTATCCTGAGCAGTAAAAGCAGGACAGACTAGCTATTAGGCCCCCCCCTAGAAATGTGTGAACCTTTGGGACATTTGGATTTTTTGCTGTATGTGAGATAAAGGAACACTCTGGTTGGGATCCATGAGAAAAATAATAATCAAAAAAATCAAAATTGTTGGATATCTTGACTATAAATACACTAATTGATGCTTCAGGCATAGAAAAGTCAATAAAGTGGTGAAGTACACAGTAAAACAAAGCCCACAATATTTTACATTAAATTACATTCTCAGAAGTCACAAAGATAATTTTGAATGGAACTAATACCATCTAACAAACTCAGTATTTAGACAGCGACTGTACTTCTTGATTTACTGCCATGTTCTTTATTGTTTCAGCTTTTCTTTCAAAACCACCAAAATTTTGAACCCCTGAAAGTGCCACGCCACACCAAATTGCAATTTACTATGATATTAGATATCTTATAAGTTTACCATACCATGATGAAAATATGCTTGGAGTGGGATGAGAGAAGAAATGACAGCATCTCTTCCACAGCATGTTTTTGTTTTTGTGTAAGAACACACTTGAAAGAAAGAGCGTGAGAGAGCATGACATGTCCTTGGGGTATGATTAAAAGCTCGTGAAATAAAATAATTCGAAGACGACAGCTCTTTAACCACCACCGGGGACATGAGATCTTTCACTTAAGACATGCCAGTCATTCACAAGTATAGTTGAAATCATACAGAAGATGTATTTTAAGACCGGGTGATTTAGATACAAATCCCAAACCAGAGAGACCCTGTGGGTGACATAAAAATGGCGCAAAGTTTAACTAGAGTTTCACTTTCCAGAATAATATTAGCCAAAGCTTAAAAATGTACTCACTTTAAATTGACAGAAATTATAAAGAAAACTACAATTTAGAAAAAAAAAAAATCCATGAGGAGAGAGATAAAACCACATGCAGAATATGATTCTTTATTAAGGAGCAATCTTCTCTCCCAGGCTGTTGCCTATTTAATGCCACATCTGGGCCATATGAACTTGGCTATGTAGCAAAGGTCTGAGTTTATTCAAAGCTAATGGGATTCTCAACTGAGACTATTTTATGTTTTATGTAACACTGCCTTTTAAGAGGATGTATTTCATTAAATATTTTTTTTTTCCAAAGCTTCAGGGTCTGTTCCACTTTTGTGAATTCCCTTTATTTCCTTTTTGACAGTTCTACTGTTAGCTATCTATAGAGATACAAAGCCAGCTATAGCTCACATTATAATATATATGTGTGTGTGTATGTATATATATAAAAACCCACACAATTTACATGAGCTCTCACACAATCCAAAATTAAATTCAACAATTTCTTTTAAAAAAGGAATGAGACTGGCCCAAGCACAAAACCATAGTATCTGAAACATACAATATCTTTAATAGAGAACTGATCAAGTCTGGTTCAGAGCCTAATTTTTAATTCTTCATGGATACTTTTGCATCCAAGTAGTTCAGGACTAAATTTTCCAGCTGCAAACAGTGATCTCTCCTGTGTACAATAGATGGTGTCTCATAGAGAGTGCACACACTGCAGCCTTGGTGGGAGAAGATATAAAGGTACTGACAGGGACTCACCCCCCAATCCTTGGTGGTTGGTAACCTACTGCTTCCAAGATTGCCGCATTGTAGGAACTCAGGGCCTTTGTGAGCTCCGTCTCTCCATGACGTGTTTCAAAATAGTTTCAAAGTTACCAGGGAAAAAGCAGATAGATCTAAGGCATGAACCTTTTTTCCTTAGCAAAAAGAAGACCAAAAATATATTGCACCTTGCACATTTTCTGATTACAATGAATAAACTAAAAGATCAATCAAATCAGAAAACTGCATTTAAGCTGTGATAGAATCTGCTTAGTTGTGAGAGTGATGACCTAATCCTCTTGAAGTTAATTAAGTTTAGTTGTTGACTTCAGCATAGTTTACCCTGGTTCTATATGCTTAAATATTAAGAGGACAGAATTGCACTAACTTTCAGACACAGACTATCAGTGGGATTCTAAAATATTCCAGCTCTTTTGACAGAAGTCCATCTTTTAAAAATTCATCTCTCTGTTGCTGAGAGCAAGGACACACTCTCCTTTTGGAGGAGAGGTGTGATGCTCAGATTATTTAAGTCCTCACTGTTAATGCAAATGCAGCTCAGTTATCAATACTGAGATACTATGAATAGATCATTCTTTCTGCTTCTCAATATTTGTTATGTGATAAGGCTTAAATTTCAATCAAAAGTCCCAGATACTTTATCTTAATATTTAAAAAGCAATCTCTTCCCTTAAATTCTATAGCTGATACTTAGTCTCAAAGTCATAGTTACTGTTTCCTTAAACCAATTCTTATCTTCCATTTAGCAGCTGCTGGAATTTATTTATTGCTGAATTGTTTAAATAAATACAAAAGAAAACAGAGGATTTGTTGCATGCTTCCTTTTGTATGTTTGTATCTTTTAAAATGAACTATAACAATGTTTTTGTCGTAATAACAAGCCCATTAGTAACACACTAAACTGATTAACAGATAGTCTTTTTGTCTTTATCAAGCATGGATGTCAGCTGAGGCTGTACACAGTAGTTCAAATTGCATTCTCTAGTGTGGAGAGTGTCATGGTTTTGACAAGCCTAAATCTGTGTGGCTTCCTGACAAAAGTGAAAGCTCCAAACATGGGCTTTCTCCAGCTGAGAAAAAATATTTAGAGACATGAAATTAAACGTTAACAAAAGTTAAAGCTCTGAAAGTGGTTTTGCAACCCACAAATTCTTGTTTGGCTACACTCTTTTCTCTCTCATCCTTGAAAGACCTGTCTTAATTTCTTCTGAAATCTTTTACACCCTATTTTAGCCCATAATATGTCTTCTGACTCTGCCATTGTGCTTAAGGATCTTTCCTCTTGGAGTGCCACATTATCAAGATTTTCTATTAATTTCACAGGCCAGATCAAAACAGGCCTTCATAGCCCCTTGGAGCAGTTTCAGAATTCAGGATGCTTATTCCTGAAAAAACAGTTTGGTTTTTGCACACCAATCCCTTTTCTACTCACATATTAAAGGCTATTGGAAAGTGCTACTCTTTTTTCTATTTGTGCTCTCTTCCTTTCAAAGAGCTGACAACCTTCTGCCTTAGAAATATTTTCAGTCTTATTACTATCAATAAATAAATTGCTTTTAATAATAACCATTTAATTCAAATTTTGCTTAGGCAGCATGTGAAAACTAAATTTTCAGCAAATAAACAGATTTTCTTAGTTAGTATTCCTGTTATTTGCTGTTATGACAGTCTAAACACATATTTATGCTAGTTCCTACCTAAAAGGTCTCAGCAATACCATGTAATTACTTAGTTAAGATACTAATTCATTTGTTGTTAGCTTTACTCCTTTGAAATTTCCTCATTAAATTATTGCAGGGAGCAGTGTTTGCACAGCAAAAGAGAAAAATACAAGCTGTTTATTGAATTCTTTTAATACCCCTTTTATCTTTTAACTAGCTAATTAGCATATTAATTATCTAGATATAGTAGTCATGATCCTACAGTTAACTGTGGGTGCAACATTCTATTGATTTAGTGTAACACAATTTGTACTTACATCACAAAAATATCTTAACTTTGCTCTGGTATGTCAAGTATTTCAAAATTAAACCAACTGGTATCAGAAGACATTGTATTAATGATAAGTATACAAGAAAATTTTTTATACTTTGTCAAAAGTTCTAACAACATCGTAGCATCTCCTGTCATTATCCAGCCAAAGTATTGTCTCTGTCAACCTGCCCAATTGCAACTTCAAGGCCTGATCTGGAATAAAACAACCAAAGGAGATACACAACATTTCTGGTTTGTTAATCATGCCAGGGTGCCCCTGACCTCCGGTGATTTTTGGTAAGTGCCTGTGCAGTTGGTGCATCATGATAACATTGCTGACTTGAAGAAAGGACAACCACTTTATGTACAGCTTCTCCTTAGTATCATCCCCATCCCAAACTGCACCTTCCAGGATAGGCTGAGCTGGGAACAGCTTACATAGCAGTGTGGGGGTATTTCAGAACAATGTATCTCAGTAGTAATTTCATAATAGATCACATTCTGATTCATGGTGAAATAAAAATATTTTGCATCTTCAGGGTTAATGTACTAGAGTTTGGTGCAGAATGATCAAAATATGTCAGCCAATAAATATCTGGTGGCAATTTCAGCATAAGTGCCTACACTCACTGAATCTGATTCATCTACTGGAGTGATAATATTACATTTCTGTAGCTGAACATTTTACAATACAAGAATTAATTTAAATACAATATTCCAGTAATGCCCTCATAAAAGTACGGTAGCCAAGATCTATGTTTTCACATAAATTGAAAGGGGCACAAATATTTATGGCACAAACCTGATAGCTTGAATACAAAATGTGTATCTGGATAGTTGTGCACTGACTTCAACAAGTTTATTACAAGACTGAGGACTGTATGGGTGACTACCCCGGCGAGATAGTGCTTCCACACTGCAGCCTTTCCTGACAGCTCCCAGCGCACAAAAATCCCTGTTCCTGTACAGCATGGTAAGGGTCAGCCCACTCTGCAGTACTCCTTTCCTTCTCCTGCCCTATAACTCTCCTCAAGTCCTCTGGACTAGGGCAAAAATCCAAGGCAATTTAAAAAATGAAAAGATTAATTACAGGCTTCCAAGTTATCATAATTCTTTTTTTGCAATGGCCTATTGATATTAACAAGTGTTTATGAAGTCGCATAAACGACACAGTATTTCAGGCTGGCTGTGGGCTTGTGAGAATGTAGATAATGTACGTTATATTTTTTGAGAAACCTAACAGACCTGGACATTTTATATTCAGTTTTATATAGCCATTGATGTACCAGATGATTTACAGTGTGTATACTTTGCATTTATTTGAAATATCTCTGACAAGTAGATATTTTTGAATTAGTGATCTAAAGATTTTTTTTTTGATGATATAATTATGAGCTGGAGGCTGAATTTTTAGAAGTGAATTTGGTGGTAGATTTGCAATTCAAAGAAGTTACTTAAATTAACAAAAATGCCCTAAAAGAACAGCTGTCTACCTGACTGATCCGAGAGAATGAACATTGAAAATAAACAGCTGCCCTGTAGAAGACTATGTGATAAAACTAATCACTCTTTGCATAATGTATTTATTTTCCCCTGTGCTTATTACAGACCTGGTGAACCTTCAAAGCTATAAATATTTAAATGCAAGAGACATCCCAGACATCTGAGTTCAAATGAAAGTAGGATTTCAGTAGCCTGACTATAATAAATCCAGATATCTTAGGGAAACCAGTTCTGATTGTTACATAACATTCCAAACCACAGGGTTTGGTAGGTGTTTTTGTTTTGTTGGGTTTTTTTTCCTTTTTTTGGTAAATGCTTTGTTTTGTTATACCAACAAATCCTTTTTAAAATGATCTTCCTGGTGAAATCTGAATGTCTCTATACAGCACTAGACTCACTGTCTGGACAAAGGCTACACTTCTACTAACATCATCACAGCAACATATTAAAGCAAAAAACACTAAATATTTAAATATATGTGTTTAAAATATCCCTGGATACTATACTTTATCACAGATCCTCCAAAATCAAGTCACAAAAATTAACCAAATAATGACATTATTCAGTAGCTGACATGTCTCAACTATGTCTTTTTCACTTTGAAAAAGTAGATAAAACCAAAGATAGAAGTAAGGACACCTCAAAATAATTTCTGGTTCAAACCAAGGGATTAGCTTTAGATGCAGGTATTTTCACAGCAATGAGACCTCTACAGTCATGACCCAGATTAAGACAGTGCACTGAGTCCTGGTGGTGAAAAACTCCTGTGCAACAAATGAAGCAAAATATTTGAAAACAAATTGATTTCCCTCTTTTTATGTCCATGCACTGAAGGAAGGTAGGATGTCCTTTGCTTTGGACCTTTTTTTCACTCCAGCAATTCTCAGTGATTTGTACCATTGAAATATTCCTCAGAACACAGTTTTCTCCCTCATTCCTGAATCACAGTCCAACACCAACAAATTCAGTTACAGCAAAGGACATAACATTCAAAGCAAAGCTAAGCCAACAATCCATCATTTGCCTCATCTTGTAGATATTAAGCACAGCATGGGATCCAATTTATGAGGAAATCCATTGTATTCCAAAAGCCTCTTTTGGAGAGCATGATTTGGGATGCTGCCACCAGCACTGAAGCAACCAGAAAGCTGTGATGGCCAATGCATTTGGTCTCTGCACTCATGTGCCTTGGATGTACATTTTAGAGTTTTAACCAATGCTTTTCAGGACTTTCTCATAAAAGACTTCCCGCTCCCAGCCTCTCAGCTCTTCTGCCATGCTGCGTAATCTACCAAATGAACACAGGATTTTGTTCTCAAGAATGGCACAAGTTCCCCTGTTTTCAGAGACTCAGTCTCAGAGACAGGCCTGATGCTCAGACACATCCTCCTAAGTGACATGCTCAGAGTCAACTGCATAACTGTGTCATTTTTAAGGCTGAGAATTTTGCTTTTATCCATGTATAGATCTTCATCAGAACTGTTCACAAACAGCTGCAGGATCTATTGGGCAGAAAGGCCAGGACAAGCAAATACAGATTACTTTATTTGAATTACTAAACTGGAAAGCTTTGGTTTATGCTAATACATTAAGACCTGCCTATTATCAAAACAGGCAATTGTCTCTCTCAAATGCAACCATTAAAAAGCAATTATAGTTGTCACTTGCCCACGTTCACAGAAGGAGGAACATGCAACGAGCAGTCTCCTTTGTGATGCTGCCATGAGGACTAATCCCTATAAAAAGTAAGGAAACTAGGTAGAGGTGTTTCAATCAGTCAGCAGAGGTGGCAGCCTGGAAAGAAGAGCAAAAACTTATCTTACAACAGCTTTATCCTTAAAGGCTGTAACCGACATTTGTCTTTTTTGAGGCATGTCCTTTCTTTTACCCCTTCAAAACTGTCTGGAGAAGACCCACTTCTCAGCCAGGTCAATAGAAATCTTTCCACTGATTTTAATGAAAGATTGCAGTGTGGGCTCTCAGTGAGGACAGAATTTCTTTCTTTTTCTTTTTTTTAGTTCAAAAATTTCCTTACACAGACCTCCTGGAAGGAAGTAAAGGAGATTAACAACAATATTCTGAACTAGTTTAACCTAAAAAGAATGTATTTATTCTAAAATGTCTCAGCACACTCAGATATTATGAATATTCAGTACAACCCCCCTCAGCAGACATTCTTTGCAAGACTATTTTTACTAAAAGCCATTTTGATGTGACATATAGAAAAGACTTTTTATACAAAACAGGATTCACTGGAAATACTTTCTAATGAAATTTTTATACTGTGTAATCTAGCCTGCCTGCACTCTTTTGACTCATCCTCTATGGGCTGCTACAATACATTTTACAGTACAGCATGTTAAAAGAAGGACCAATCTGGTCAATTCTTGACCCTATGTATATGAATATGCTACTAAAACCAGGAGATGACCCAGAAATATCTCAAGGCTAAAACACTTAAATAGCATAACCACACTGTACCATCAAATCCGTTTCACATTCTTTAAAAATGTTAACAAAAATAGATCTTAAAGGCCCATTAATAAACAAGCACAAAAGAAAAACATTTTAAATAGCTCCTGTTAATTGTGTTTATCTCAGTGTGAAGCCATGTCAAAAAGCCTGCAGCAAATGTATTTTGTTAAAAGTACCACTTGCACAGCAGGCATTAAACATTAGAAAGCAAGCTTGTCATTAATGGGCTACAACTGAAAAGGCTACTAAAACTCAGCTAAATTATTAATATGATATCTTAAAAATGTCAGATGGAGAATTAAACTCCTGTTACACACTACTTTTTAATCATTTTAGTCTATTAGTAATGTCCCAGCTTGTATAAGCTTGGAGAGGACAAGAGGGCAGCCCCGTGCCAACTTTGGTTTGCAATGTGGCAAATATCTGCTGCTCTCCCCCTCTGTTTCTGAGACTCCTGGATCTATGTGCTTATCCAAATGGAGTTGATAAAATAGGCTAAATTCTCAGGTTGTTCACAGAGCTTAAAAAGCATAAAAGATAAGATTTTTTTATAATTTAAATCCACTATGATGTTTGAGATTCCTAGTATTGCTGCAGCTGCATATTCAGGCTACTTCTAAGTCAGTTTAACACTGAGCTGACACCAAAGGGGACAGTTCTGCTCTTCCTTGCCAATCCATGTCTGCTGGAGAGATGTTAGTTGGCGTATGAAATGCAACATTGCTGTCTTTCAGGGTTATTTTTCCACTGGATCAGTCACACCACCAGTACAGAAAAAAGAGAAGCATAGAGAGAACCAAGGTGAAAGGTAGGAAGCAGATTGTTTTAGTTAATAATACGCTACTGAATTAGCTTCCTTTAACATGATTCTGGTTTAAAGAGAAGGGTTGAAATCTGAAAAACACCACTGTCTACTAGGGAGTGTATGTATTGAATATCTCAAGAGAGGAAGTGAGCTACATACTATATAAGTCGATTTAAAGTTTTGCTTGCTCTTGTAATTCATTCATAACCTTCCAATGTGAAGAGGCAATACCAACACACGATGCAAAGTTTTTTCCTGTGGGTCTTTGAAATCTGATGGAGAATAAGAAAGAGGAGAAATATGAAGTATCCCTTAGCAACACAGCTATGATGAGAAATTGTGTTGCTTTAAAACATGAACAGACTCTCACCTCAGCAGGCTATACTCTCAACCACCAGCTCTACGGGTCAGCGCACACATTCATCTACCATGCTGAGAAAAGAATTTCTGGGAGTTTGAAGCTGATTTTGTTTATTTATTTTTTTCCTTACAGAAGTTTACTCTGACTCTACAGATTACTTTTGGTCACAAAGTGATTCTGAAAAGACAATGCAAGCCCAAACACAAAATCCTATCCAATTCCTATAGTTGAAAAGAATCTACCAAAGGTTGTGTGTTCTGATACCATCAAGGTTCACAAAGCAAAAGCTTTGCAAATTATATATTTTATTCATAAGTGTTATATCTGTAATGCATTTGGTACTAGCTCTGAGTCCTTTTTGTAAAGTAGTTTGTTTCTAACTTCAGAGAGGATGGGATGAGATGAAAAGAAATAACATGAGGAAACTCATACTTGTGCCAGCAGAGCAGAAAAATCCCATGATACCAAACATAACTAGTTTCCTTTTGGATTATTAGAGAAATAATGAGAGAAAGAGAGCACAACTAGTATTGATGTGTTCACTGCTGGCAGAGATCAAATGTGGTTTTCAGTGTGTCTTAGATGAAGGTGCTGTGACAGTTCAGCATGATTTTCTGCTGGTGTTCCTGAAGACTAAATCTGATACCAGTGAGATGATCTGGGAATCCAGCAATCCTTTATCCTCAAGCTAAAGGTCATCTACTTAGTACAAATGTCTTGGGGAGCAAAGGAATATGCTCCTTCCTGAACTTTAATGTCTTAGAGACTGAAATGTTTCTCAAGCTATTATTTAAACAACAGTAAAGTTGCACCGTGTCAGTCATTCAAGATTTGATGAAATAAAGCAGATTTCTAAATGTAAGCCAAAATTATTCTATAAACCTGAGGTTTTTCTATATAAGCCTAAATGAAAGAACATTTGAAAATAACAGACTTTCACTACCTATTTCAGGCAGCCTGTAACCTTGGCCCACAATGGAAACTCAGACAAGGGCAACATACGTGCACAACCACAAGCCAGGTAACAGCCCCCTTACAGCCCTATCTCTGCTAAATGAAGCTTAAGGTCTTTCATTTTACTTATAAAATCTTAATGTCCAGGTTCCTGCCTATTTGAGGAATCACATTCTCCATAAAATATGGTATTAAGAAAAGTATTCAAGCCTGAAAGCCCTTTCTATTTAAGAGACTAATGTCAGGATATTATCCATCATACAACTTTAGATCACAATGTGTTTCTTCTCTCTACTTTGGTGAAAAAATACAAGTTTCTAGTCATATAAGGCAACATTGATTTCCTCAGAAAATGGGGAATGAAGGCCAGATACATTAAAAGCATGGACAGGAACTAGAAGATTCAACTGAAAGACTAGAATTGAACTGCGGAAAATTGATATTTTAGTCCAAAATTGAACTTAAATAAATAACTGAATAGTTCCCCAACCAGGGTGACTTCCAATAAGTTCTCTGGGAAAGTATTTCTGAAAACTTTGACAGAGCCAAAATTTACACTGGGTTGACATGAGGTTGGCTCTGGGGAAGAATACTCCATGGCCAAGGAACATGTGTCCCTGGAAATACACATAATCAAACCAAAATATTTTGAATTTAAAAAATAACATCTTCTGTCTTTCTCTAGCCAGCAAATCATAATGCTCTGGTTGCTTAGGTCAAATTTCATATTCGTAATCACTGAATGAGTTGTTTATTTTTTTCTCCCAATTCTTTAGAAATATGTATTCAGATTATTTTTTAAAAATACAATTTCAGAATGAGGGAGAAGCAGTAGACTGCACGAAACAGACAGAATTGGAGAATAAAAGTGAAAGAGGGGAGTTTTCTTTGCTTAGCACTCTCTCACAGCTTAACCAGCTCCTAGCATTAGTTACCATTCAAATGCCTCTCTCCTCCTTTCAGGCTCTACTCAGCCACAGACAGAGGTATTAAGAAACACTTGTTCTGGATATTTTATCCTCATTTTAATAATAATAAAAAAAGTTTGTCATACCCGTTTGTCATACTCATTTTTTATTCTGCCATCCCCCTGTACCCTCTGTTTTAGGTATGAGTATTAGTATTTTTGAATACAATAAACTCTAAGTACTTCAGTTTTTCAGCCTTTTTCAAATGATGACTTTTACAAGTAGGATCTTAAATGTTGATATAAATGTTATATGGTTGGCAGATTAAGCCAAGAATAAATAAAACTAGTATTTTACTGCAGCAAGGATGCAGTCAGTGTTGTGTGAAATGAGGTGGCCTCTCTGCTCTGAATTGGTTTAGGAGACTGAGAAATACAACAGTCATCTCTCTGAGCACAGGCAAAAACACTTAACAATATTTAGAAATACACAAATAAATCCCAATAAGACTAAGATTTTACTGAGACAGGTTAATTGCCCATTTATTAAGTATTTAGGGTCTACTCTTATCTTTAGAATGACATGCAGAAATTCTTGGATTAAAACAGAATACTTTCACCAGGGTTATCTCAAAAAAGTACATATACTATGGCTGAAGATATTTGAGAAATTTCTGCCCCATTTTTGAGTTCTTTGATGCATAAATTTGATAAAAGTCTGACCACAGATTATTGAACATTGACAGCTACCTCAGCTGTGTTTGCCTCTGCTGAGATAACTAAGGGAGCCCATAACACAATGGCTCCAGAGGACAACTGGGGTTCTTTGCTGCTGACAAATGGCTGCATCTCACAGACAACACGTGAGGAGGAGATGAGATTTCATGACACAGATTCAGCACTCAGACAATTTATTCTCACTTCATGGAGTCCAATTTTCTTTCTTATTGTGCTAAATCAATGGCTCTTATTACAAAGCTTTATGCCATTTGCAGTGTCAGCTGGACTCCCGTGCCTGTCTGGAAGTTGGTTGCAATGGGATAAAGTTTAAGTCTCTCCTTCAATTAACAGTTAAGCACAAAGAATAAAATCACTACAGGTATTAGCTCTTTAAATACAATCCTTCTCCTGCACTAATCACCTTCTTTTTCATTTTATTCATTACTAATAAGGAGATAGGGACTCTGTATGTCATATCTGTCAAACAGTGAGGTTCTGACCTACTTTGCTGCTATAATAAGGACAATATTCCATCTACAAGAGCACTGCAATAAAAGAATTTATTTAACTAGAAATTTTTGAAGGCAATAGTAACTGTCTAAAGTGAAAGCAATTTATTTTTTTTTTATATACAGAAATGCTTGTTTAAAAAACCCCTCAACTTTGAGAAAATATTCTAAAGAGACATTATGCAATTATGATTTACTATAACTTTCTCAAATACTTATTTGCCTGAACCAGGTAGAAAACAAAAAATACTAGACAGATGCACTGACACTTTTCTTGACAAATTCATAACCTAACAGTTTCCAAAACTTCTATGCTCAATAACATTTCATTAGTGTACTCCCATGTATTTATTACTATGCATTATTAATACAGATATGTCCCTAGGAGATGTACAGTTTGCAATTATTTTTCCTTTCAAAACATAATAGCTTCACACTGGACTTGTTGCAGCTACAATATTTCATCTCTGAATGTTCCTTCAAACATTCTGTGACTGTGACAGAAATTTGTATTTGAACAGAAAAGCTGTCAAGAATATGCTGTGATGCCATCCATCACATTTTTAATCCTGACCATACTTTGATGTTAGTGGAGCTATCTGTCCAACACACTAAACAAATACTGAAATTATGCCTTCTGTTCTTACACATTAAAGCTGCAACATTAGACTGAATTCAGTAGGCCTGTATTACACTCTATTAATTTCCTATTAGTTCCCAGCTATGCAAAATGCAGCCACATTGTCAATGTGGTTTAGACATGCAACCTTGATTTCACCATCAAAAAATGGGGCCTGTCACTTCTCTTAATTTTACAGAAGATTCTACAAATGTAAATCCTTTTTCATCCTGTCATCCTTTTATGTCTTTAATGAGTTTGCTCACTAACAGTGCAGAATCTTAATTTTGTATTCAGAAATATTAACAGTTACTATAACTTTAAGCTCCTGAAGTAGCTGCTCAATTAAAGAGTAATTTATACATTAACACTTAGTTTTGCACAAAGCAATGACATTTAGAATTTTGATTTTTTTCCTTTTCCCTTCCTCTCATTTGCATTTTACATTCCCAAGGAAAAAAGTTACAGTTAAAAACTGAACTGAAGAGTCTAAAACAAAATCTTTAATCAGGAGCACATTATGCAGCATAATATGATTCCTTAGCAGTTAAAATCTAACATTTGTAAAAACAAATGGCACGCACTTGACAGGCAAATTACACATGGATTACCATTTGTTAAAATTTCATCACAGAAAATAGTTTAACTGTTGTGGATATGAGCCAAGATCAGCCTGACAAGTACTTTACATGAAAGATTAGCATATTCTCTTCCAGAGGTTTATGCTTAATTTAGATGCATTGACTTTTTGCCACCATTGCTGACCTTTATGTCTAATCAAAGTCCCTTTGAATCCAAATCCCCAACCTTTTATCTCTCCTGACAGCTTTTAATTTGAAGGCTTGTAATAAAGTCTATTAAAATTCAAAATGTATCAGAGTTTAAAGCTTGGTTCACTTGCTGGATTTTCAGATATGGAACTTCAAATGGGTTGACTACAGAGAGTCCAAACTTTCCATTTTAAGTTTTACATCAGGTTAAAAAAGCCCTTGGGAGAGGGAAATCAATCTAGATTTCTAGTTATAATGCCCAAAGATGACATATGTGGCACAACTCTAAAAACTGAGTATCTACAAGCAGCAGTTTACATAGATATTGGGTAAGTTAGGACTGCAGTTCTTGTGTTAAGAGGTTTGTATCTCTGGTCAATTTTATATTGCCATTTCAACCAAGGCAGCTTGAGTTTCCCTATAAGACACTATGAATTCAGTGCAATAGGCTCAGTGCAGCTTGCAGCCTGCCAGGCTACAGGGTGCCAAAGCCAAGCAAGCAGCACCTCCAGAGGTAAATCTGCCTCGAAGGAAAACAAGGCCAATTTCCCTGGGTCACCTGGAACTGTCAGCTTGCAGAAGAATAAGGCAGTCACCTTTCCATCTTAATTAAGGCAATTACTATAAAAATAGCAGGGTAAATGGGAGAAAAGTGCTACGGAATCACCAAAATAGATGATTAAAAGTCCTTTATCTAATTCTCTTTTAAAAAACCTCCTTGTGTTCAAGTATGCCATTCCTTCAGTTGGAATTGTTCTGTTCTCCCACAGTAGCATATACAAATCCTGATTATCACACATAATCCAAATGTTCCATCAGGCAGGAACTACCCTCAGAGAAGAAGCTGTAGATGTGAGATGATTAAAGAGTAGCCTAAAATAAGTTGATGTTACAAATTCTTTTAAAGACGAAATATATATCTGAAACCTACAATGAAATGCAATTAGAGGTGAGCTTTATATTTGCATGGATATCAGTTAGAGAATTATGTAAAAAACCCCTGTATACTATTGACCCTCCTCTCACTTGACCTGTCAGCTTGATTTCCATGTAATTCAGAGAAAAAAATAAGTTTAGCTTTTGAGGTGAGTGAAGTTAAAATCCAGCTGGATGGCCAGTCACAAGAGGTGTTCCCAGGGCTCTGGAGTGGCAAGAGGAAATGGCCTCGAGTATTGCCAGGGGAGGTTTAACATGGATATTAGAAGAAATTTATTTTCCCAAAGGGTTGTCAAACCCTGGCACAGGTTGCCCAGTAGTGGAGTCACTACACCTAGAGGTATTTATCCCTCGAGGGTTAGTATTGGACTGGGTTCACAGCTGGACTCAAAGGTATTTTCCAACCTCAACAATTCTATGATTCTATTGTTTTTAATACACACATGATTTAAAACTCTTGAATTTATTATAATGCTGTAGTTCTAAACACAATATTTTAAAACCACAGAGTACAACTGGATTTAAACCGTGGATTTTTTTTTTTCAATGATATTCTAATTTAATCTTCTACAGCTGGTTTTAGTCTATTAAAAAAAGGCAAAACTTCTTACATTTAATTGATTTTCTTGCTAATTCCAGCCCGGCAAATTATGCATCACCCTCATCTCATGTCAGTGAAATGCCAGATGACACAAGGAAATTCTGAAACATAGAATCTAGGACACCAGTTCCAAGGATGCATTGAAGAACCCAGAATGGCTATTTGCAAAATTACCCTAGATACATATGCAGAAAAGGAACGTCTGCATTCATTTCTTAGTACTGAAATCACCAGGAGGTTGCAGGTGCAAGTGTAGCCAGGCTGCAGTAATAAATGTCTTTTATTTCCTTCAGTTGTTCATTTCACACATTTCTGTTTATGACACTCTCATTTCCAGAGGCTGATAACTAAAATAAGCTGAAAAACTTCCACTGCTTCAGCTGCTTCTAAAATACTATCAGAAACTTTCTGAACAGTGCCTCCAGACAGATGTTCCTCAAGTCCCAGTGCCATTTTCTGGCACTCTAGAGAAGCGTGTTCCAAATATCCTCAATGCCACTCCACTTGCAGAACCATATGAGCTGTTTCTTCCTGAAACAGCATTGTATCACCCAAATAATTTCAGTACAAATATGTTTATCTAAGTTATATACTTATTTCTTGAAAGTAGCTTTGTTTTGACCTCATTAAGAGCCCATTTATACCCATAATGAATGTGTCATTAACCAAGAATCAATGCACTTTACCCTACACCATTAACAACAACACAGAACTGAGAATTTCTCTAATCCTGAATAAAGATTTAGAGTTTCTCTTGCTCGAGAGTTTAGTTAAAGTTTGTATTATAAATAATTTTTTGCTATAATCCTCTATTTATAATCCTCTTTTTTATCAAGTCATACTTTTCTGTGTTTAAATAAGAAAACAAATAAAGACGAAATTTAAATTTCAAAGAATTGTCCTTATAACAAAATATTCAACAAATATGATTACCCTAAGCAAAGAACTTAAAAATAAGCAATGCATTTATAGGCTTAGATTCTGTGGTAATGGAAAATCTCTCAAATCTTACAGTAGCCTACAGAGATGTAGAATTCCTCAGATGTTTTAAAAAAAGAAGCCTCACAAAAACACAACCACCAGACCAACAAACCAATAAAAACCCCCAAATTCCACAGCTCTAGAGTCTTTGCAAGAGTTCAAAACAACACCAACATAAACTAAATATCTGACAATTGGGCTTTACACATTACTAGTCAGCTTATTTGACCTGAATTTCCCACATTATTTGCAAGCATTTATGCAAAACTCTCACTGCATTCTGTAGACATAAAGAAGAAAAATTGGACAAGAAGATGAGGCATGGTGGACATCACCATTTTAGGATGTGTTTCTCTGCTGCGTTTTCACTCTTTTTTTGTCAGTGTTTGTGCATTACTATTACTAAGAAAGCCCTATTGCTGATTCTCACTGTCATTTTAAATCGGCTTCTATCTGTTTACAAAGATACATGTGCAGAACATTTGCTGCCTGATTTGCAAAATGGTCTTCTATTAGCCAGCTCTTCCTGTGTGGAGGAAAAGGAGCATTGCCAACCTGTGCTGCTCATACAGAGAGGGACATTAAGTGGCAAAGTAGTTTTTCTTTAATTTTTTTCCCCTTTTGCACATATTTTATATGTATTTGTCACTTGATTTAGGAGACAATTTATTTTCAAAGTTAGAAGGCACATAATTGCTCATTAAAGCTAGTTACCCAGAATGAAGTTCTAAAGTTCATTCCTATAAGGAGAATTAGAAGTGACCAGTATAATGACTTCAAGAATAAACTTTGCACCTCTGAGTGCAGAAGCGTGATGTGTCAGAAAACAATGAATTTTAAGAGCAACCTTTAAAATACTGTCTTTGCAGACTTCAGCTCCAGTTGTTATCAGACAAATCAGACAAATTTGTTTCTAGGGACCCACATTAAAACTTCTTTTCACTGTTCTCTGCAAGAATAAACAAACAAAGAGTAATTGGAAGAATTCCTTTTCAGTTTCTTTGAAGCTTCTGTTTTGGTTTATTTTTAACTTTCTTTATATGGTGGTGCATGACTTTTAATTAAGGGATAAGTTAATTTGCATAACTGCTCCAGGTAGAAGAAACAGACATATCATTCCCATTTTATGGATAAGGCACAATAAGCATCAGGTAAACAAAACATCTGTTCATTTTCGATGCAGAATTTGAGAATATGGGACCTCATTGTGTACATAACAGTATTCTCTGTTACAGCATTTTACATTTTCAAAACACACCTTGCAATGCACTATGAGATGTCAGTACCCAGCACTTTTGTTAATCAGACCTTGGTTATTTAGTTAGCAACAAAGTGAAACACAGACGTTGACTGTCTATGAAATCTTTTTTTCTTGTGAGACTTAAGAGTATTGTGGCAAAGACTGGGGCACAGCCACTTCAGCAGAACACTGAACCCTGTCTTGAGGTTTCCTTTTCCTTACAATTGTCCGCATCATTCCCTTAACATCCATATTCTCTAACCAGTAATCTGAGGGCAAAAGGCGATTCAGTGATTCCCACCAGAGTACCCACACTCCAACTCCAATGGAAAAATGGAAGAGAGATCTCATACTACATTATTGTAATTTTTTTTATATGGAAGGTGGTTCAATTCTCTAAAGGATGCCAGAAATAGCAAGTTCATAAATGTACATTAAATTAATTCTATGATTTTGAAAGCACTGCCACAAATTTCCAACTTCAGAACAAAATAAAAGATCTGCAACAGGCCACCACTCAAAGCAAAAATGACATCAAAACAATCACACATACTTTTGGACGATATTATTTCAGCTTATCAAGTCAAAATGTCAGTGAAAACAATAAATTTAACATCTTATTGCAAGTTTTCCAGAATCTCAAAGGATGATTTAAAGAACTCAAGTGTAGTATCCATTGGTATATTCAGTAGGGCTAAGCATAGGATACTTTTTATTCAAATTAGACAGGTAATTTTCTATTAAAAATGTTGATTTATGTAAAAGAATAATCATAATATTAATTTTCTGTTTGTAACTTATGCCTATATCAATTAAACTATAAAGCCATAAAATAAATCTGATAGTTGAACGATAATGAAATACTTAATTAGCCAAATGATACATTCTAACACCACTGCTCCCAATCCGCATTATGTTGGGAAAACAAAACAAAACAAAAACCCATCACAATTTGGATGACATTCTCAGTTGAAATACTACTTCTATGCCAGGAGAAAGAAGCTGTAGAATTGTCTTATGTAGTCTACTGGGTATTCAGGAAGAAGACAGATATAAAACTACTCCCTGGACTTTCTTGGTGGGAGCTAGATAGTGAATTCATGCTACAGCAAAAATCAGCCGGCGCAAACATTAGAAAATTATTCTTAATTTATCCAAATTTATCATAATTTATTAAAATAATTCCATCCTGTACCGTCCCATCTTGATTTTTTAACATAATCCCATCTCTCTATAATGAGATGTGAGGCTGAGTTTAATAATTCTAAACCAGAGCACAGAAATGCAAACTATTTGATTCCCCAAAGCCATGCCCCACTAACAAAGGTAGCTCTACAAGAGGAGAACACCTGGAAAGATTTTCTAGGAGCAGTGCCCTTGAAATAATGTTTCTTACCAATGAGCACTCAGACAACATCGAAGTACTACCAGAATAGGAAGTCAACTTTTCCTATTCTTGGCTTAGCTCTCCATAATAAAAGGTTTAGAAGGCACCTAAATCCAGTCTCTACCTTCCACTTAAACAGCAAAAAACATATAGGAAAGTCCTTGGAACATATATGGAGGAAGCAAAATGTACTATATCAGAGACATTATTAAAATAACAAAGACAAAGCCTGATGAGATTTTTCTACATATTGTAAGAAATATTCTTTGCCAGTATTGGAGACTATTTTAAAGAGAAGAGCTTTACAGCTTCTCATTACTGGTTTGAGGCTTTGCCAAGGCAAGAGTCTACACCATCTAATTTTTAAAATAGAACCTAGAAGGACCACTGGGAGCAACATATACTGAAAGAGCTAATTGTCTAATTTATCTATAAAAGCCTTTCAGGGGACCAAAAAATAATAATAGTACTCCTTATTAAAACATCTTATTTGTTTATCTCAGTCCACAGGTTTTCAAGGCAGGAATGCTGTCACAAGTAACAAAAGGACCTGGGGCAATGACTTAAAATTCTGAGGATTTTGAAATTTGAACTTCTGGAATAATCAAATCCCAGCTGAAACCGAAATCAAATTATTGGGTTGGCCTCCTTCAGCAAACCCTTTCTATAGGTCTTGAAAAGCATCTTTTAGTTTCACATTAAAAAATCCAAATATGCAATTACCTAAGAGATTCCCTTATGCTCCTGGTGATGGCAACTCTGTGCCACAGGGCAGGGATGGATTAGTTCAGCATGAGCTAATTCCAGAGTCATAGTGGCTAAAGAGCACAGTACAGAGACACTCACAGGAATTTACTGGTTCAGGTTGGTCTAAGTTAAGAGGTTATTGGCTTGTATTTCGTTACAAGAGACAATTATGCCAGAGGATATCTTTACAGAGAATTTGTGTTGATGGTGCTTCCAAGCTGATCATGAGGAAGAGGTCAAATGATTCTCCTTCAGCATTTACACTGTCACCGTTCATTTTTGGCTCACATACGACCATAAGGCTATTCCATCGTGAAGCCTTCAGGAGTAAGAAGAGCTTTCTGTACTTTTTACATGACTCTGGAAATGAGAAAAAGTTTTCTCAGAGGATATAGGTCATAACTACAGCCCCTACCATCTGGTCCTCGAAACCCAGTAAAGGAGGTTGAATATATTGCATTCCAGCCATCTCCACTGACAGACAGTCCCTCAAGGACTCTAACTAACCAATGAAGTTTCAAACAACCTCCAAACTTGTCTCAGCACCACTGGAGCTCCAGAAGCATCATACTAGCCGCCTCTGTAAGAAATTATAAATTCAGTAAAAAACTGTATGAACTTCCTTCATCTGCTTCCCCTTTTATTACAGTTAGTCTGCCTGTATTTGCAGGCAGAAAGCATTCGTACCTGAAACTCAACCATTTTTTCATGTAATCCTCTTAATCAGCAACAGAGCATTTATATATTTATTTCTAGACTATATTTGATGGTGGTTAATACTTTAATTAGCTATTTACATATGGCAAAAATTACAGAAGTAATTAAGGATATTCAGATTAATTAAAAGTATTAGGCAGTATTAAATGTGAGAGAACAGATTTTAATTAAATCTTCCAAGCATTTTTTTATAATCTCTTCTATTGAGAAATAAACTATAGTAACACAATTATATCTGAATCAGATAGTGCAAATCTATCATCACTGTAATGTTTAAAAAGTAGCCAAAAGCAGTGTATGACTTTATTCTTTACTGTTTATTAAAAATACTATCCTTACAGACTAGCTTTCTTTTCTCTCCGTCAATTTGTTTTACCAGTACTGATACTGAATGACTGGTAGCAAGCTGAATTGATTGAAATGGTTTCTTAATCTCACTCTAGCTGATTTATACTCCTCTAAAATATTCTAGAGAAATGTCAAAAAAACTCTATTCAGGCAAAGATCCCTCCTTTACCTATTTAAAACTGAGTGTAATCCACAGAACTGTAGATACCGTGTGAAGTCCAATGTCACAGTTCAGACACTCTTTAGGCAAATCATGGATTTGTCACTGAGTGTGTAGATTCCAAGCTTGTATTTGTGGGTGGGGTGGGACTGAGATGCAAGATGCAATAACCTGCAATCCTGGAGCTTTGCTGCCTAGCACAGCCCTGTAAAAGCTGCCAGACTTCCCCTACATTCAATGATCAGCTGTGGGCTGAAAAATCCCTTGTGAAGCACATGAAAACGCTGAGGTGAAATATCGGTTTTCTGAGTATCTACTACATACAGACTGTATCTCAAAGCATAAAACCTCCCTAGAAATGATGGGCTGTAATAGCCAGAAAAAAAAAAAAATCCAGGGTAAGACTTAGATGGTTTAGATGATGGATTGGTGTTGGATAGGTTGTTAAGTTAGGTAAAAGGTTGGACTTTATGATCTCTAAGGTCTTTTCCAACCTTGTTAATTCTGTATGAAATCCCAGAACAAGAAAGCAAGACTTTTAGATACCAGAAAACCTGGCATCATGGTTGATGAACAAGACCTCCACCAACACAATTCACCTGCATTTTCCTTGATTAAACTACCAGGAATAAGACAATACTATAAAGCAAGTATCACAGGGTCATTTAGGTCAGGCAGTTTAGAATACTGGAGCATAGAGAGATGCAAACGGAACAACTATTTACATTTGCGCTATTGGCAAGATGTGTGCTACTAAATCTAAACAGAGAGGGTAGATTTAGACGGGAAGAAATTCTTTACTGTGAGGGTGATGAGACTCTGGAACTTGTCGCCCAGAGAAGCTGTGGATGGCTCATCCATAGAAGTGTTCAAGGCCAGGTTGGAGCAACCTGGACTAGTAGAAGGTGTTGCTATCCATGGCAGGGGCTTGGAAGTAGGAAAAGCCCTTAAAGGCTTTTCTGACCCAAGCTATCTTGTGATCCTATGGTGTAGCATCAAATTATCACGATGAAAGCGAAAAGGCTTTTAAAGTCAGTGTTCTTGCTGTACACATGCAAGCCAGAGTAAGATATTTAAGTTCTTTTACTCACAAATGAATCACACCCACATGAGTGCCAGTGCTGTTTGTTCCACTCCCATATGTTCCAGTATACTATTTTGTCCTACTTTTGTGTGTATACAAAATTAGAATCACAAGCTGCATCAATTTTCATCTTTAAATCGGTTTTATTTACAACCCCTAAAGTTCCTTGATTATTTCTAGTAACATTTACATCAATGTTGGCTTAAATTATTCATGACATTTCAGTTATATCATTGGGTGCTTCAAAGTAAAACTCAAAGTAACTTTTCTTTACTGAGAACAAAGATATATTTTCCTTGCTCTCAAACAGAAATTCAGAAGATGAAAGAAATGCCAAGAATTGTTAATAAACAAATTTGTGGTGTAAATTATAAACAGAAAAATTCCCAGAAGAAATAGAAAACTCTGTCTAAAAATGCCTCCAAACACCAATTAAGTACACCCAATTAGGATAATATTTGATTTATCTAGGTCAGAACTCAAGAATTTTTTTGCTGTCTAAGTGGCATCTGAATTATACATCTTCCCATGTGGGACATGTGACTGGGGAAAGCTGCACTGACATCAGTCAGACCCAGAGGAGCACAGAGCCATTTGGAGACCTTCTGTGTGCTGCAGAGTAGCTGCTGGTGCCAGATGAGACTGTCCCCAGCACATGAAAGGAGGCTGCTTTGGGCCATGGTCTTGCCCTTGTCTGCTCCAGCCTTGGGGGCTCAACAAAGCAGGAGATGGGGTAAATGCATCCTCTTTCATGTCCTTGCTCTCTTCCTCTCCCACCCCAGATAGATATACACTCCAATATATGTAAAGCTACTGAAACCTTATAACAGCACACAAAAGCAGCACTTGAGTGCATTTTTGCTCTAATTTTTTCCCTTTAAACTGCTAGAATACGTAAAGCAGGCTTCAATATTTCATTCACCACAATCTTATTTTCATGTCCTAACACTGAGACAAACATCACATTTGTATATCCCAATGGAAAAGCAGGACATTATGAAACTTCCAAATCTAAGCCTTTAATTAGCTTTTCTTCTTTCAGTAAATATGTATAATGACATTTTTTGATGACTGTAAGAAATTATATTTGTGAATGAACTGCAACTTCACAGTTAACAAATCAGTCATTCAATTTACATTATGAAAATGCAGTAACGTTATTTCATAGGACTGAAGTGAATTACTCCTCAAAAAACATGACAAACAAACCAATACAAGAAAAAGACATATTTGATGGCAATTTAGCTTCCTCATAAGGTTTCCTTCTGTGCATGATTAGACATATTTATGTTTTCACAACACATTTATGATTTCACACCAAATCATGCAAAACTTGAAGTTTCATATGGCTTTGAATCACAATCAAGTAGAAGTGTCTAAGAGGCTGCCAGTATTTACAACATTGTCATAATAGCAGTTGATACCAATACTCAAGTGATAAACAGGTCACAAACACTTACTGAAATAGGTGAGTTCTAATTTGTCCAGGAGAAAAATAGCAAATTGTGGTTAAAAAATTTTGGTCTCAGCAGCTTTCTTTGAGGATTGATTTCATTGAAGCGTAGTGGTAAACTAGATTTTATTTGATCCCAATAGCATAAGATGAAAAAAAACCTGTTAAAAGGCTACAATATACCCAAAGGAAAAACACAGGATAGGGAAAAAGGTCTTAAATGACCCACCTCATGTGTGGGATACTGCCTAAAAGAGGCAAACTAGCAAATGAGGAATGTATGGGTGGGGAAAATAAAGTTTGGACTTTGAAATATAGAGAATGGGAGAAGTTTAAAAGTGGTATATTAATATTTCTTCCTTAAGGTGCTGATCAAGGATACTGTTCCTATCTTAAAGATCAGTAAATTAAAATTTACTTGAATAAGCACACTCTTGTAGCTACATTAGAGACTTACTCACAAGGTGACACATAACTTCAGAGATGAAAACTGCCAACCTAGTTAAATTTTATTAAGGCAGTCACATCTTTAGATATGATCACACTGCAAGCATTGCCTATTAAAATTAGATCATTTGACCTTCATCAGGGAAAACCCCTCTTCATCTAGCTAAAAAATAAAATATCTATACACAGAAGGAAAACAAATGTTTGTTTTAAACAACTTCATAGTTCAAATTGCATTATTCTTTGTGGCCTTTGAGATCCTGAACAATAATGCAAAAATTCAGTAAAGTTTGCTAAAGCAAATAATGGGAAGGACAGCACTACCTTGTCTAAAGATGAAGATTTTCTCCTAGCCAACAAATAATTGAGAACTGAGGTTCAATTTGTACTAACAAAAAGTTAAAATTCATCCGCAATTTACTTTCCAGTTTTAGCTTTCGCAGTAAATTTTGTTTGCAAATAGCACTGTACAGCAACCACTAGAGAAGTGCCCAAGAAAGAAACATTTGATTTCAGATCTTTTGTTCCTAAACTCTGGCTTGTTTGAATAGGATAAAAGGCTTGCAAGAGAAAACTCTGCAAACAGTTGTCATCATTTCAAAGATAAAACCAAACAATATCTTATAACAACTTCTTATGACAAAGAGCTCCATTAAGAAGAATATTATTCTGGAAGCACACGGGGCTATTTGCTCTGTTCCTTGGTACATGGGTAGAGGCTTCACAGCCACTCAGATTGCAGAAGCTTCAGTGGCATACAGTGAACAACTAGTTCTTCTTTTTTTCCTCTAATGTTCTAGTATCTATCTTTTTTCTGCTGCTCTAAAAAGACTTTATTATAAAGCCAAGAAACAATTTCTTTTGTTGTCAGGATAACTATTGACCAAATCAGCAAAATAAAAGCCTTGTGTTTCCAGACATATCAATTTGACTCTAGCTGCACTGTATAAACATATATATTAAGATACATCTTTTCATATTTTCAGAAAATAACTCACTAGGCATTTGACACAATCTGTGCTAATAATATCAGTATTTCAGCTATTTTTAAGGATGCTTCCTACAGAAAAATAACGTACTGAGCAGCAGCAAATGACCTTTGCTATGCATGCGTATACATTTATATACTGCTAGCTGTCAAGCTGATCTCATACCAAAAGCAGACAGTTCTGGGAGGGAAAAAAAGTCCCACAAATAAACCTCTTACTTCTTCACTGCACCCTTTCTACAGTTGCAAATAAATAAAATACAGCAGTGAGCAAGTTAATGGCCATTTATCTGAAACAAGGAATAAGGGAAAAAAAAATCCTTTCTCTCTCTCCCTCCCTCTCTCCCCCATTCCTTTTATGATTCCCATACTTGGCTTTACAAGCTTGGCTCTGCTTCTGATGACAAATGATGCAGCTGTAAATAGCAGTTCTTGTTATCAGAGCAGGTCCATATCAGCTCTATTTAATAAAGCAAGAGTTGCAGCTACTTTCTATCTCTCTGATTTGTACATTTCTTCCTCCTTAGAGAGCTCTTAGGTGTAATGCTTTCCTTACCTGGAATCACTCCAGAACAATCGCCTACCATTTGTTCAGTGTCTGGTTTTGAGCTGCCCCAAGGTGGTTAGGGGGTAGGACTAAGAAGTACCACCAAGCTCCAATAACTCCACTAATTAATTAGGGACTTTGGGGCACAGAAGGGATGCTTTACTTTTAACATTTTTATTGAAACATCTGCCCTCTCAGATAGTTGTCTTAGAGGAAATCCTGGGCTAACTGTACCCTTTCAGCTGCCAGAAGTGACATTTCAACTTCTCTTCTACTCCACAAAGTGAATATCTCATTAGGGACTGTTAAGGGTCTGTTCATGTGCCAGGGCTTTGAGGAAATTTTTACTGCACTTCCAGTGATAAAGAACTTGACAGTGCTAAGGCACACTGAAGTTATAATTCAAATAAGGATGTCCATTAAAATTCCTGGAATGTTTAAAAAAACAGCTTATGAAATGCTTGTGAATATGTTGAAATGTTAAGAAATACAAAAAAAAAAAAAAAGAAAATGAAAAGTGAGTGAATTAGAGGTGATTAAAGCTCAGAGGGATGCAATTCGCCAGGTCATGGTAGCCTATGCTACGCACCTCTTTTCTTCAGGTAAATAAATAACTACAGCCTTACTGATTTACTGTTGTGAAGACATAATCTTTGGCCAAATGACAAAATCCAGAGGAGAAAAATCCACTTTTTCCATAAAGAAAAAGAAAGGCTAACCCTAAACTTCCCAAAATAGGTAAAAGTCTTCCAAAAACCTTAAAGTGCTGTTCTTATGCCCTTACCTGCTTCACACACAGTAAAGAGGAGTTTAGTGTACTAAAGTTAACTCATTATGTTTTAAATCCTTAATGTAGACGAAAATGAGAAATAGAAGTGAAACCTGCACAGTTGTTGCTGCCTTGGTAGTGGAAATGAAACACAAAAACCTTTTTGCAACCCCTCACCCCCTAACCCAAAGCCTCCTCTGACAGTCTTTGCTACCATTTTACAGCCTTGCCCCTGAGCCACTTGTTTTGCCCTCTTGTTAAAAGCTTTTTACACAAAACCTCTTTTTAAATAAAGAACTCCTCTATTGGTCTTTCAGTCTGCAGTAGGACACACTTCAGATGCCAACAAAGTTTTTCTTGCACCTGGAAGGTTTTACCCCTGCTTTCATCTCTTTCATGACAGCAGCTTCCCTTAACAGAAGTAACAGGGCACTGATGATTTTTCTCTCTTCTCAGTCTATAGGGGACCACTCATTCTCTGAAGACTACATTTCCAGAAGTATTGTTGCTTTTTAACCAACAAACACGTGTGTCATTTGTCTTTAAGTGATTAAGAGTTTGGGCTGTACCGAGGATCTTACTGCACTTCTGTATCCTTGGAAGTAATTGGCAACTTGCACTAGATCCGCTTTCACATAACAAACCTTCCTGGTCCAAAGGCATCTTCCACAACTCATCTTACTCACATAGATGTCTGATGTGGAAATTTTCCATTTACCAAATAAAAATGTTATTTTATTACAAAGGCACTTGCCTAACAATTAATGAAAGACAAATAATAACTTGGTCCATGCTTTGTCACTCTTCTTTTCTTACCATAATACAACCCAGCAAATGAAAATCTGGTGGAAAAAAAAAAAGTACCATGCCTTAGAGACACTCATTCTTACAAACATAGCTTAGAAATGACAGCATTCCTATTAACAACTTGTCTGTTTAATCCCGTGACTTTCTTGCTCACCATTTGACAAAGTCTGACAATGTACAATTGAGCTGCAAAACTGCATATAAGGGGCACAGGCTGTAACATCACACTGTCTTCCTTGGGGCTAATCATTTTATAATGAGTTTAGTGAAAAGCACCTATGCAATAAGTTGTAGCTGACAGAAGCCCAAGGGAACCTCTAAGTACTAAAAAATAGCTGCTGAGGGATGTTGAATTTCATCTTTTTGAGGATAGAAAGCAGATTTCTTTCCAAAATACACTCAGTTTCAAGTAGACATAAATCAACCAGATGGTATTTGTATTGCTATGGACTTTATTCTGTTTTTATTCTTATACTCTTATGAGATAACAGATACTCTTAAAAGAGTAAGATTAGTCATCCTGCTAGAGATCCAATTATACAAATTTGTGACACTATACTATTTGGGATTCGAAATAGTTTTGAGTCAATTTGCCTTTGTGAGCTACACAGCTGAAGTGAAGACTCTCTTCTCTGAGGGTAAAATCTCAGAGCAAGTAATTCCTTCCAACCAGATCCAAAGAGTGAAATTGTGGCTTTTTAAATTTATTTTTTTTTTCTAGTAGTAAAACTCTGTGTTGCTCTGTACTGCCAATACATTGATTTACCAACCAGAGCAATTAGTTACTATCATTGTATAGCATGTTAGCACCAGAAATCTGTGATTTAATATTACAGAGTGCAAAAAGCCAGGGAGAAGTTCAGCCCTTTTAGAGTCCAGGGCTATGAACCATGAGAAAAAATAATTCTGAAACAGTCAACTGGTAATACATGCATATATACAATCTTTGAGTTAAAAACCCACTAATTCTTACATGAAAATATAATTTTTGCTACTGCAATCACTACACCAATGGACATTGTGCCTGCTCTTGCCAGGATCTTTGCAGGACTATTTGATAACTTTAGAATGGGTCCTAGGGAAGTGTATAAAGCTTATAATACCTCTTCTAGAATTCTGACCAACACATTTTTAGGATATTAAATAAATAATTTTACAGGATAACTCAACTTTCTTTAATGGGAAAATCCATTGCAAAATTATTAATTTCCTGTTAAAACTTTTATATTAAATACTCTGTGTAATTCCATCCCAGACTGCATGGAACAAACACATTAATCAGCTGCATGAGATTAGCCTTCCTTTCTCCATTATCTGTATGCACAACATCTCTTCATCATGTCTCCTTAAAAAATAACAGAGTTATGTTTCAAATTACCCCAAACACATATAAATTTAATGGCATCAGATGGGCTGTTTCTTGGGTATTAACTGAGAGATATAGACAATATAACAAATCTAGAAAACAGTGTAACTGCATCTAAATAGTACTTTAAAGCTCTCTACAAACTGGTTATGTTTAGATATACTATAATTATACATGACACAACTAGTTCACTGTGATCCTAATTTGCATATCTACCTATAGTCATAAAATATATTATTAGATTTTACTCCAGATTCCCCCTTTGTCTAAACATTTATGAAATATAAACGTAAAACAATTTGTTCCATAGAGAAATAGTAGAAAGTTCAAATGGTAGGGAAAAGTAATTCTATTTTTCACAAACAAAATTGTCTTCTAAAATTTTGGGACCATGACAAATAAACTAAGTCTTAACACTCATGAATGAATGACTTGGAATTAATCTGTGCTAAGTTTTGTGTCATCAAACCCCATCAAGATATGAAAAAAAAAAATGATTTAAGAGTTTACTCCATTAATTTTTCTCTTTATTTATGGTTTTCAATAAGATCTGAAGATGTGTCTTCAGAGGCACAGGAAATCTTTAAAGTATTCTGACAACAGCTTAGTTTTCCAGACCCAGAGCATTCGAGATAAGCTTCAAATATGAAATACTGGCTGCTTATCTGAATTGGAATCCACATCCAAACCGTTTCAAGTAAGTCATTATATCTAGCAGCCCTTAGGTTGCTGTGGCAATCGGCAACACAGACTTCATTCGGAGATGGGATTAAGTTCATAATTCAATTACAAGGATGACTGCCTAATCCACTGAATAAAATGGACATAAAAGGTAAAATAAACAAAATTCCCACCTTAGTTTAATGAGATTCTTTTACACAAAGAGGTAAATTTAGTCTTTTCTCCCACATATAGCTGCTGAAAATGTAGATATTTATCACTTAAGTCCAAATTTAATTGTAGCAGAAATTCAATTTAAACAGAGTGCACTATACTGTATTAACTGAAAACAGGATTCATCCAGGCTTAACAGTTAACAATAGTATGGAAAGAAGAATCACATTTGACTAATGTCTACTATTGGAACTCCAGAGCATGCTAGGTGGAATTCTGCCACCAAATAGAGCAATATAAAAATTGCAAAAACACTTCCCACATTGTTAAAAATTAAGGCAATAATTGTTGGTCTACTTTCCACGAACTATTGATTGCTAGAATTGATGTTGCAATTAATATCTATCAAGATGAACCAACGTTAATTAAATTAGTGTAAATTAAATCTCAGAAAGATAATAGCTATTAGTTTAACATTACAACATCAAAGAGTAAAAAGTGGGAAATAAACAATAATGAAACAAGTTTAATTTAGTAATGCAAGGAAAATTCTAATGACTACATGAAAACTGCTGTGATCTCATGGCAGATACAACTGAAATAGTTCATTTTCCATTAAGCATTTTTTAGAATTTAGTTCAATTTGCTTGATAATTGTTTATGCGATCACCAAACTTCAGTCTGAGGAAGGCAGTAATACACCACAGCAAACAGACTTCTTTGAGATTCTGCAAGCTGAAGTCTAATACATCACCAGTTATAGCTTATCCCTCTATATTAAAGAAAGTACTTGTTTTTGATCTACTTAAATAGGACACTTTGGAATCTACATCCCACTTCAAATCTGCCCCACAAACACAGACTATCAAATAGTGTGCTGCTCCTGATATTATTCTGATAAGGAGTTCCAAAGCACAGTAAAGACTGTCTTCACAAAAAGAACTTGGCAACGAGAAGAATTGTCCCAAACCCTCATATTGAAGGCCTCTCACTTCAGTAGAGTCTTCATATGTGCATTTGTCTAAATTGCTGCAGTTCAGCAAATTTATGTTTTAAGTCATTGGTGGGAAGTAAGAGATTCCTCCCAGCTTCATGAATGTTTTTGCTGTGTGGGGCAAGTGTGGCCCACATAAAGGCTCCCTGAGCGCTCCATACTCTCCTCTTCTGTCTTTCCCAGACTTTTCTTGGTCCTACACATCTTATAGAGTCAGTTAGAGATGTAACACTTTTTCCTAGGCTGCATCTGCTGCAAGCTGAAGGACCTAAGTTTGCTCTGTTTCTTTTATCCTTCTCACAGCTCTATCAGAAAATTACTTCAGTAAAACAGAGGCTCTTCACAGCATATATGTGGTTCTTCACCTGGCAGGTATAAATCTCTCTGGCAAAGGGAAAAACCAATTCCTACCTTAATGCTTTGGAGGAAAAATTGTTCTCCTTGAGTATTAGCTCACACTCTTAACTACATCATTAAATGAGGTGAGAGAAGGTACTAGTCAGACAAAATTACTTTTCCTTATTAAAAGCATCACCATAAACCTGTATTATTTATAGTCACACAAAACGAAGGTGACTAAATAACTACATCACAGTATATATTACAGTTTCTTCCATAGACATCAATACCATCCTTTATTTTACCCTCTGTTTATACTGATACTGAAATGGGTCTAAACAAAAGCAATTGCTTTTTTTGCAGTCTTGGAAGTAAGCCAGATACCTGAACATTCAAAAAGTTGTAGAAAAGAAGTTTCTTCAGGAGATATATAGGAATCTCCTGAAAGTAAGGGGAAAACATTTCTGTTGTCTGTACTATGGAAACTATCCTTGAAATGGGAAAAGAAAAATAACCAAAAAACCCACAACTAGTTTGACTTTCTGCTATGTTAATTGTTGGAAGACATTTTGTCAATCTTTTTTTCTTCTCTTTGGCAAGCTAAAATTTTGGAGTTGTATATTTCAACTAAACAAATCACAGAATCATTTAGATTGAAACGGACTTCCAAGATAATAGAGTCCAACCTTTGACTGATCCCTACCTTGTCAACCAGACCAGAGCACTGCGTGCCACGTACAGTTGTTTCTTGAACACCTCCAGGGATGGTGACACAGTCACATCCCTGGCCAGTTCATTGCTATGTTTGACAACCTTTTCCATGAAGAAATTCTTCCTTATGTCCAACCCGAACCACCCCTGGCACAGCCTGAGGCCATTTCATCTCATTCTGTCGCTGGCTGCCTGGGAGAAGAGACTGATCCCCACGTGGCTACAACTTCCTGTCAGGGAGTTGTGGAGTGATAAGGTCACCTCCTTTTCTCCAGGCTAAACACCCCCAACTCCTGCAGCCGCTTCGTGGTAGACTTACTCTCTAGACACTTCACCAACTTCATTATCCTAAATGCAGGCATTAAGAGGAATATGCACCACTAGCCAATCATAGGAACTAGAAACCCAGCATAATATTAGAATTATAGAATTATAGGATAATTTTAGTTGGAAAGAACCCCTTAAGATGAGTCCAACCACTACCCCAGTGCCACCAAGTGCCAAGAATTCCTGCAATCATGACTTCTTTTGATATGAGCAGGGAGCACATTTGGGTTTTTTTGCTGGACAGGGGCGCAAACTATTCTTTCTTCCTATTGCAAAAAAATTACATAATTCTGCTTATACTATCACTACATTAAATTAAGATTTTCTTTAGTAAAGTTGTTTCTGCCTTATTGTTATATGAACATAGGTTCTTCAATAAATGTTCACTTTCCTCCAGTCAAAAAAATGTCCTTTGAGGACAGCAGATATAACAAAGTTGCCAAATAAAAATCCAGAAAGACAATGGTTGGTAGAAGGAAAAATGCATTTTTTCTGTTGCTGTTTGCAACTGAAAAAGGTTGTTTGAACATATACAAAATAGGTAGATTTACTAACTAGCAAGCACAAAGCCTCATAAGAGGATAGATCTTCAAGGAATATTTTCCTGGTATCTCATGCTAAGTACATGTAATCTATAAATCCCTCCAAGTTTAAATGCCAGGGACAAAACCCAGTAATAATTACAAGCCAAAGATATTAGAGCACGTGCCCACTTCATAAATAAATACGTAAGGAAAACCTCACACTTGTAGCTGGTAGTGGTACAGCTGCTCCCAGGGGTGAGATAATAAGTGGGAAGAAACAGAGACTTGCACTCTCAGCAAAAATGGAAAAGTTTATGTGCCAAAAATCAGCAACATAGTCACATATCTTTTTACTGGCAAGTAATGAAAAAACAGGTCAACATGTTTTGGCTTCTAACCATGTCCCTCAGGACCCAATGGCAAGGCATCAGTGGCAAAACAACTTCTTTTTTGCAATGGGGCACTAACTTTGGCATACAGCTAAAATACTGCAAGCATTCATATGTTAAAAGGTCAAGAGAAGATCTCCTTTTTATATGAGGCTATTTCTGCTTTGCACCAAGTTCCCTTTTAAAGAGGCTATAAAGACAGTTATTTCCTCATTTGAGAATACTCCTGGAGTACAGGGCCTTCAAAAGATAAAGTGCCAGTATGTCCAAACTCTATGCTGCAATGCTTAAAAAGTCTGTGAGATAAAAGTATGCTCAAGTAGATATTGGCAAGACACAAGTTCTAGGGGCCTCTATTTGCAACAAAAAGTCAGGTCCTGTCATTCCATTTAGACTTTTTTGAAGCTGGTTTATTAGATATCTACATACAAGTATGGGATTATTTTTTGACCTCCTAGTATCAAAATGTCCTCTGTGTGAATGAGAGATGGTCTGTAGATCTTTTCACCTGTTATTTATAGAGTATAATGACTTTTAATATATAAAATCTCCATCTTCAAAGCAGTATTGTTCACAGACACCACTGGGCATGCAATTTCTGATGTGTCCAACTCAAGTCCAAAACTGGCAGTATGAAGAGGATAGACAAATCAATTGGTATTCACTTTCACAAGAAGAAAATTGCATGAGTTCAAGTCCTTTTTGATGTAAAATCCTCACTGAGGTGATGTTGCCAGTGCTTGAACTGTCAAGATTTGCCCAAGTTAACTTCCCTGCTATACTAAAAAGCTCTTCTGTTACCAAAACACTTACTTTAATTCAAGCAAGGACACACTTTGTTACTGTATAAAGACTAATTTTATTATCTAAAATGCTTTCATCATACTGCTTTGTTGATTTATAAAAAAATTCTCTCCCTGTCTTCTTTCTTAATGCTTACTTATGCAATGTTAAACATACTTACTTGTTCATCACATTCAAAAATTAATGACAAGTTAACTTTTGTTAGCTTTTTGTCTCTTCTTCATTGCTCTAAGCTCTGTGTTAAAAACAAAGTGTTCAAAACAAATCAATTATAATTTTGTCTCTGTCTCTATTCCCAGACACAAAACAAAAAAAAAAATCCCACTCACAAAACTGAAGCATTTAAACACACGAAAAAGTAGCATTCCTTTGCCCTCCAGCTCCAGCACATGCAGATGTTCCATCTCTCCTTAGTCACAAAAAATACTTCTCTACAACTTATGTACATTTCCTAGCACTGCTTTACCATGAGTCCAACTTGCTCCTTTCCATCACCTTCTCTAGACTTGAGAGTAAGTAGAAACTCATTTTTTAAAAAAAATATTAAAGAAAATGAGAATATGGGTTATATTTTGCAATTGGAGAATTTAAATTATCATTTAAATAACTATTTAACAATATTTAATATTACTGTAGTCACTTCGCCTGCACTTATGTATTCAAACTCCCGTGAACCCCAGACATTGATTATTTATTTGTTACTTGCAAATGCAGAATCAAAACACATTATTTCAACATAAATAACAAGACTGGTTTCATGCTGCTTTCAAAATGAACAAACAAATGAACATACTGAAAAATTGTTTCAGAGAGGTTTGAAAACAGTATCAACATTTGATTCTTTTACTTCAAAGAATGTTAAAAAATGTCTAGTTTAAAGCATTTAATATAAGAAAAGATGCATTTGTTTAGCAGTGTTTGAAACAAACATTTAAAGCTGAGGTTCAGAAAAAACAGAAGAAACTGATATCCCCAAAGGGAAATCATCGAAACCCACCAATATACAAATATATATGTGCTGACATACCTTTTAGCATCATATGTCCTTACAAAAAAGGAGGACTGAATAGTAAGTATATAAAACATGCTTATGAATACAAAAAAATCTAAATAAGTTCTTGGAATTTGGAGCTGAATTTACCTGGGCAAATAAAATATTATTACTTTCCAAAGAAATAACTAAGCAGAACTACAGAGCTCCATTTCACACTGGTTTAATTTCATATAAAAGCAACATTGATTAATTTTGTTACTGTTTTCCTATCCTTATAATTCTTTTTCAGTATTTCAGAAGCAAAACTGAAGATGATCCTAGGTGCTTTTTTATTAATTAGAACTGGTTTAAGATGATCCAGCAATTCTTACTGCTCTCTGCTTACATGCAAACGAGTGTTTGTGCTCAGTACTTGCATTGTGTAACACCATTTAACTCTGGAGCTTTGAACAAAAAGTAGCATGATTCATCCAGCATGTGTCTCCCCCCTGCATTACATGTTTCAGCACCTTGCTTACACCCCAATTTTAGCTTTTCTCAGTAACAGGAAAGAAAAGCTGCCCTCCAGCCACCAAACCCATCTGACAGGGCAGGTTTTGCCACAGCTCAGCCTCAGAGTGACAGTGAGGGCAACAACATTACTACCAAACATTCATCTTGCACTCAGTAATTCAAGCATTCACCAACATATAGTTATGAAGAAAAAATAATAAAATAATTAAACTCTGCCTTAGTACATCTATGTCTCAAATCTAAGAGCATCCAGAGCTATGACAGATTATTCCAACAACTAAAACACAAAAAGTTTTGGGCAAATGCATTTTGAAAACACAAAAAATATATAATTCTAGTATTAGCACCTTTTTCTTTTTTTTTTTTTTTTGCCTTTCATTAACTCAATTTTTCCTTTATTTAGCAGTTCATCAAAGAATTCAGAATCACCCCATATCTAAACTCTAATATCAGGTAAAAAATACTTGAAAAATCACTGGCTGACAGCAAAGTATAATCTCCTCCACTCTATACACTTCTGCTCAGTGACAGAGTCAGTTCATTGAAGTTTATTCCAAAAGTCAGAGATCTGTTGCAAAAGTTTCTTGCATCTCAACCAAATTGTTATTTATTTTCCCATTATTGTAATCATCTATCTTTTGCTAGACTTTCCATAGAATAGTGAAATTCTGCTCAACAACTTAAGGCACCTTTACTTTTACTATGATTTTTGGAAAACAACATTCCCATAACTATAAAATATGTTAAGGTCTTAGTAAATATGTCTACTCTTAATGCCAACATGCTTTTATCACTGTTTATTTCCAGTAGTCCAAATGAGGTAACAGCCCTAAGAAAGGTAGCCAGTATCAGCTCTAACTTAGAGCTGTAGCAACAATGAAAGGAAGTTACCGTTTTCAGAAACCTGCAGTTTCTATTGACCTTAAAAAGGATTTTAGAAGACTGTCTCTTCACCATCTAAATTGATTAACATTCTTTTTGTAAAACAAGTTGATATAACATTCATCTTACGTTCCTAATATAGCCCTTGCTTTTAAAAAGAGTATTGACAGACTATTTTTTATTCTCTTATTTAATTTATGAAATAATAGGTCTCTGACATGACACAGATGTCTGCCTATTTATAGCAATGACAAGTGGAAATAAGCATCAAGGAATTTATTTAAATTCTAGATAGATACTGAACATTTATTAACAAGTATTTAATTGGAGCTCAAAGAACTGGCAGAATTTTACTCTGTTCATCTCAAATTTTTAAATTCACAATACTTAATGGGGGTTCATGAAATTATACATTTTGTAGATAAATGCCTAATTCAAGGTCCTATAGATCACTAGATCATTCCTGCAAAGAAGAGGATAAAGACCTGAAGACAACTTTCTATATCAGTTAACCACTCATATTACCATACAATCCTTGGAGTATTTTCAGGGAAGAAAAAAAATCTTTTAGCAGATTGCTGAAGTAAACAAGATTTGCTTGATTATGTGTATTGTAAAAAAGTGTGTGGGTTAGTTAAGCTTTGCATCAGATCTTTGCCCCTTTTGCTTTCACACCAAAGTTTTGATTTCATAAAGCTCTGTTGAAGAAGTTAAATCAATTTTCAATTATGTAGTAAAAAAACCCAAAAAACAAAAACATCACTTCTGTTCAGAGGATCAGCCCAGGATCTAAGAAACTTTCACATCCTTATTTCATAAATGGTGCAATTCAGGTAGTATCCCCTACCCATATCCATTGTAATGCAAAATCAATTTCTTGTGTACCGAACGTCCGGGACAGTTGAAGAATCAGGTCAAATACTCTGAAAACACAATTCGAGCCACTTGAATGTATTACTCATTTTGAGTCAGATCTTTGCACCAACTTTGATTCCCCCTTTTTAATTCCTGGAATTAAAAGCCAAATACAGAGGATTTCACCAGAAATTAATTTAAAATCACTTATAGTGACATGTGATACACTTTATCCATGTAAAGTAAGACAATACTTCTCTGTATTAATGCTCTTCCAAATATTACTCAAGAAAATGTTACCCCATGTCAAGCTGTTACAACGAATCTCTCCTAACCTTTCAGTAGCAAAGCAGTTTACAAACACAAGTGTCCATAAAGATCTTACCCTACAACACCATTCTATGACTCCTTGTGTTCATCACTGTAACAGAAGTTCCAATTCTTTCTCTTAGAAAATAATTTCTAAGCATACACCATATATGTCTATTTGACTACATTGACCTGAGGCAATCCACTCATAAAACTACTGTTAGTCTGTCTTTTATATTTATTTTAATAAGAGTCTAGAGATATCATGTTTACTCCTGCCAGTTACACTTCAAATGAACAGCTTATCTGAAAAGTTTTGCTACTTTCATAAGGATATTTTCCCTGATCCAAAAAATTTAAAAAATTGCATTCAAAGATAGTGTTGCTTTTTACAGTTAGAAAAAGAAGGGTCCTATTTCCATCATTTTACTGATACCCACTTAAAAAACATGTACAAACAAAACAAGGAAGAGGTTAGGGTTCATTTTATGTTTAACAGGATTCAAAATGCAATAAAATATTAATGGTGTTTTTCTTTTAAAAATTCAAAGGGACACAATGGATGGATGTCCTTTGGGCTGCAACAATGTCACAGCAGTTTATAATATGAGGAAAGGACCGGAATTTCCAGTGTAACTTTGGACAGCTCCCATGTCAGCACAGAATGATTACGTAAAAGTCTCTCTTTCTACTCTTCTGAGAAGAAAGACTGTTCCTCAAACATGTCTCTTTGTTCTTAGGAAAATTGGTGCAATAACAGTGTAGCAATGCAACTATGTACACAAGTACATAAAAAAATTATTTAGATCAAAATTCTTGATTGATAATCCAAATCTTAATATTTGTCTCCTAAGAAATTAACTAGAAAGAACTTTTTTCTCCAGTTCTGTCCTTTAAAAAAAGAATTTTTGAAGAAATGTTTATTAGGCTCCCAATTTTTTGAGATTAGGTTTTCAATAAAAATTGGCTTAAAATCAGTTCAAAACATGACTGCACTCAACCTCCTCCATGCCTTCTTCCCCTCCTCTTCCATTACTAAATTATATGCTTTTTCCTTCTATAGATTTTCCTTTTCCACCACACCACAAAAAATGATGGAGGCTGAGAGGCATTTCAGCAGCTCAGATAAGCTTCTGATTCAGCATAGATACAAAAAGCAAAATATTCACAAAATTGTCTTTTGTTTTATGTACATATCAAATAACTGCAGAGCAAACAATTTGGCCAAGAAAGCCTCACAGGCCTCTGTGATTTCTGAAGAGTTTTCTTCCATATTGACTTTTAACTGACACTGGAAGTTTCACAAGGTCTTTCTAAAGCTTTTTTACATTATGATTTCTTTTAATACAGTTCAACAAAAGCTCTGAAAATTTTTGCTTTCTCAAATTAATTTCATTTAGAAATTAATTGAGAGGCATAAATTAAGTAATGAAAAACAAGGCATTCCTGATCCATATTAAAAATGCCATGGGATGATAAATGGACATTTACCAGTGTTCCTTCATGCAGCCAATCAAAGCCATACCCAGGACTCCTTACCTGATGGAAGCACAATGATAATGTTCTTGTAAACATATACTTGATGAGTAGGGATCTTAGAATTTCCCTGCTTTCAGAGTTATGATAATGATGCTCAAAATCTATTTAACATACTTCCTTGCTAGGAAAAAGAGTGAAAGAGAACAGCTCTTTAAAATACCTTTAAAATACCTACTTAAGTTGCAGGGAATTTGCCCAATTAGAGCTAATACTTTCTGGGAAAAAGCCATGTTTTAGATCTTTCAAAAGCTCCTCAGGAGCTCCTTGCAGGGACGTGTATAATGCCAGCTCTAACAAAAAAAAATCTGTAAACCACTTTGAAATAAAGTTTTATTAAGACTAAATACATTCAGATATAATTGAAAACTGTAATTGTCTTTCTTGGTTCCCCAGTTAAATATTGTTGTCTATTCCAGAATTGGTGTTTGTATGGTAAACATTATTAAGTTAAAACTAGAAAATTAGGTCTAAAGATCTGTTTGAAAAGTTCTCTATGCAGAAGAGCCCTGCAAAGACACAAAATATGCTACATACAAAAGCAATTTCAGTGGATTCTCAGAGATTATTGATGCCAATACAAATAATTTAGACATTAAATATTTACAGAAAATGAGCTTGTTAAATTTAATTAAATGTAATTTTTTTACATAAGCACACTTTCTCCACAAACCAGCATAGGTACCCGAGACACGTCTCTGCAGGGACTAAAATTCTTTACTAATCCGGTTTTAATTTTCTGAAATTAAAGGAAAAATAATGGTATTTAATGCTTCTTGTTGTGTCTAAATACAGTAAAACTAGTTCCTGTTGAAGAGGAAGCCTTAATGAAGACCTAGACTTCAGGGAGGTGCCTGAAAGTTTCCTGCAGTAAGTAGCTGAAATCTCCTGGGGCTTTTTCCATGTGCATTAATGGGTTGTATAATAATTTTGATATATGAATACTCACTCCCTTAAAAAAAACCCTCACATTGCTCATCTGTTTACTGTGATCATTAAGCACAGAAGAAAGTGTGATAATAAGTTGCGACTATTATTACTTATCTATTGTAATTCACAAAACAAGAAATTAGGTAATTATGTTAATGAGATAATATTCACAGCCCAGATTTTAAAGAATTATTATGCAAATCACATTATGAATAGGGAAAGGAAGCAAAAGAAAAGTTTCCACACCACAGTCAAACAATTATCCCAGAATTCACACACCCTACTGAACTTTAATTGGAATGAATGGAATGAAATAATGTATTTTCATACTTTTCTAAACATGAAATACAGCATGCTTAATTCCCCTCAGTCTGGGTAAGTCGCTGTGTAAGCCTTGCATGCACAGAGAATATGCGGGTCCCAAGAAAATTTATTTCAAGTTAAAGAAAACATAATTGAGTGGCTGACCCATATTGCTTTACGTAAAATCTACCTAAACTACCATTTTCTTCAGTCAAAACTCATACAACAGGGTCAATACTTCATCAAATACTCCCTTCTTGTACCACAATATTCCTTCCCACCAAATTCTGCACATCAGATTAAAGTGAAAAGGCTCCCAGGAAATCAACACGAGTAGCAATGTGCAAATAATACAGAGACAGGAGAAGGAGCAGGTTTGTTTAATGATCCTGTGATAAGGAGTTAACAACTGCCCTCCTAAGAGACAAAACTGGATGCTCACAGCTGAGTCCAGCACTGAGAAATAAGAATGCCAGATTTTATTGAAGTTACTCTGTTGTTTCTCTTTCAACAAGATGAAGAACGTTTGGGTTTGGGTTGTCTGAGGGTTGTTTGTCCTTACAATCCTTCCTACACAAGGAAGCTCCTTGTGTAACAGAGTTCTTCTCAAATGAGAGATGAGGAGTTGTGAAAACCTCAAATTTAGGTTATACTCAAATATGAATATTTAAATACTCTAAATGTGTAGGATTCTATCACACTGACTTTAGCACAACTTAAAAGTTCAATGACCTGATAAAAAGTCTCCAGTAAATTACCCCACTCAGCTAACCTTCTCCTAGATGTTTGAGCTCTAAAAGGAGAATACTTCAGCTAATTGAGAGAGATCCTTTAACTCTGGGAGGGGAGCTGTGGAAAAATACATTTACTTGAAGGAGTTATTCCACAGTAAGACCAATGAGGCCATGAGCAAAACCATCCTGTGATCCCCCTTAAAGAGGAAAGGTCAACACATTCATTTCTCAGTTCGTTAAACCACGATCTCAGTAGCATTTTTTAAAAGCTATGTTGATGAGCTAAGGCTAATTCAAATGACAATGGGAGAAGAGCCAAAGAAAAGTTTGAAACCAGGGAACTGCCTGACCTTCAATGACTGCTTGGCTCTGTCAGTAGTGGGCTGGACTAGCGAAGGAGCAAAACCCAAAGAAAACACAAAATGTCCCCAGTTGTATGCAAGATGAACAATACAAAAACAACTCTTATTGATTATCTCATTACTTTAGCACTTGTCCTTCTCATCCAGCAAAAAGAAAGGTTACACCTGGGACAGCTTGGTCTTTCATGAAAGGGCAATCAAATAGGATTTACCATTTCTTTAGTCTAAGACTGACTCTCGTAATGAGGAGGAGGGGACTGTGATCCTGGGAAAGCTTTCCTCATTAAACCGTCGATTCTGTGTTTCTAAAAAATTGATTAATCGAGGCACACATTGATGTTCCCGTGAATTTTAACTGCTTTAAGTCAATGACACCAGCATCCAGGCCCAGAGTTTCAATATTGATGCTAGGTTGTTATCTTTTACATCTGAATGAAATAAAGTCTGGAAAGGCAATGCCAGAAGGAATAGCTTAAAATGTGAGAATGTAAGAATACTCTCTGCATAGCTGTCATAAACCACACCGCTGTTTAAAGCATTTTGTGATATAATGCAAGAAATTCCCTTAGAAGTTGTGACAAAGCATCACTTTCAAAGCCTAAATTTGTTGTGATGGATACACCATTTCCTCCTGTTAAACCTGTGAATCAGGCTACGTAACAGGAGGATAAAATGGAAGTCAGCAGCAGAGAAACTCTAGACCTATTTTTATCTTTTTAAACAGGAAATTATGCAGGCTATTACTAGAAAAGGAATCACACATGTCCCCTTAAACCCCAGTTTGGGAGGAGTACAGTATTCATGTGCCCTAGAAAAACCCAACTGAGGGATATAGGGAAACAAAATTTACANCCCCCCCCCCCCCCCCTCCAAACACCCTAAACCGGTTTAAAATGTCAGAAATAGTTCCAAAAGTTAGACTGAAACGTTTTATCAGCAAATCCTTGGCTTGAAGTCAGGCATTGTTACATTCTGTGAAAAAAAAGAGTATATTTTGTTTCTTTTCACCTGCTTGCAGCTTCTACCCTTTGAATTTGGAGAGCTGCAGCAACAAAAAAACAGTGCTGTGTTTGTGCATATGGTGTTTCCAGGACTGTGGGTAGAATGAAAACTGCTTTATTCTTCATTAGTTTGGGAACCATATTGCAGTTCAATGACTGAGAAAAACATTTATTTTAATGGATCATAGCCTTTTGTGCAACAATTGTATCAAATCATAATGCCAGAAAAGTTTTTGTTGGTTGGGTTTAGTCATTTCTGGCCAGGTTAATGCTTAGGAAATAATTCTTTGGGAGTGAGCATATAAATTTCCATCTCATTTCAATACTTTACATAAACATGAGCAGGTAATGCTGTGCCCAGCTATTTAGGTAAGAAGAGCAATATGGTGGATAACATACAAATATTTCACAGTGAGAAAACGACACTTTATGCCAGAGACAAGCCAAGTTCTTCTTGCTGAATATGATTTTGCTACATGCACTTTTTGAATAATGGCTATATTGTACAAAGGCATTCAATACTTTCAATCTATAATTAATAGACCAAAACAAAAGAGGACCAACACTTTACACTCTATTCCTTATAGAAATATTACTCCTGCGCTAGAATTTCATGAGTTGAAGAAAATTACATTAGTGAGTGATGTCAAGGAAATGATTTTATCATCCTCAGATTTACAATCCCTAGTTTTGCATAAATATGAGAGATTTTTTTTCTGAATGTTAACCGATTTGCTTTAAAAACAGATTTACTTTTTGATTCATCTTTGCTTAAGATACATTTCAATATTACCCTGGCTCAATGGCAAACATCAGACTAGGACCTGATTCTTACCCATTATTGGCCCATCCAATATGAACTTCACAAGGTCCAAAGAGACATTGATAGAAACAAAAACAATACAGAGGAGCACTTGGCTCTGCCTCCCTCCTATAACTAAGCCCAGGAAGCACTGGTGTTTTTTGTCAAACTTTTCTTCACATGTTGTTATGGAGGGAAGGGGCGGTGTTTTCTGGGGGGTCTCGGGGGTTTTGGGGTGTTTTAGGGGACAATGGGGGAGGGAAGGGTGTTTGAGGGGTGTTTGGGAATGTTGTTGCCCAGTTCGTAAACCCATTTTTTTTAGAAATATGAAGGAACGAAGGGGCTTTTTCCCGTCCCCCTGCCAGCCGGCTTCGGCAGAGGGATGGGAGCAGGGTTGGCGTTTGGTGCAGCGGACGCAGAGCCGGGTGCACAAAGCTGCTTCTGCCATTTTCGCCGCTTTTCCCAGCGGTTCGGGCGGTGGTGGCGGCCCCAGCTCACACTGGTGGAGAGACACTCCAAACAGAACTGGTGCTCTGGTGTGCACGCCCGCAGCTGCGGGTGGAGGCGGTGGTGCCAGGAGCGGCAGGTGGCGGCGGGGCTCAGTGTCTGTACCTATGGTGCTGGTACCCACCCCGCACCACGGCGAGCTGAGCTCAGGTTGGCAGTTGCTCGGACGTGGCCAGCTGGCATAGCGGCGCGGGCGGCGCGGTCCCAGAGGCAGCAGCTCCCAGCTCGCAGGCAGAGACACGCTGTGAATGCCGATGCTGGACCCCGGACACGGGCACGGTCACCGGTGCGGCCGCGGCGCAGCTGGGCTGCAGCAGGCACTGTTGGCCCGCGCTGCCATGGGGGAGTGTGGCTCTGAGTAGCTCCCAGGAGGCCCTGGTCCCTGTTGCCTGCAGTGGGTTCTGGCCACAGCGGGTGGCTGGTGGGAGCTGGGTGTTCCGTGGCCTCGCCCGGGGTGGATGGGGTGAGCAGCCATGTGGTAGCTGCCCCAGACAGCCGGACGTGGCACCGCTGCTCTGGAGACCCCTCTTGGGCGTTCCCGCAGATGGCGAGTGCCCCGCGGCCAGGGGCTAATGGCTCCTCTGTGTCCCGGCTGTGTGCATTTCAGCAGGAACCACCATTTTGCCTGGAGTGAAGATCCAGAAGAAAGGCAGAGCCCAGCACTGCCAGCCGACCAGAAGACGGCTTGGCCGGGAAGAAGACGTCGGATTGCTGCAAGGTTTCGAGGGCATAAAAAGCCTGAACACAGAAGTCCTTGCTCTCTTCAGCTTTTCCTCAGCTGGGAGCAGCATGGCCGCTCTCCTCCCAGCTTCCAGACCACGCGGCTTGACTCCACCCACCTCCATCGGCACTGGAACCAAGCCAGCCTAGTCGCAAGTGGTAGCTTCCCTGCGGGTCTCCCTGGGGGGTGCTTTTCACCATTTTCTGTCTTGCAGAGAGTTCAAGAGCCGTGAGAGTACCACCAAGAGAGGTGGCTTCCCTTTTCCTTCCCCTGCTTTTTTTAGCCAGTCACATGGCCTTGAGAAGCAGTCTAGTATTTTTTAGTTTTTTTGCGTGACAACTGTCGGGTTTTATATTTGTGCATTTTGTCTGGGGGGTCCCATAAGGTTATTTTTCCTGGTTGAGCCCCTAGACAATAAACTGTTACCTGCTGTTGGATCTGTTGAGTCTTCCATCATTGTTGTGCACACCCCTTGGTGATAAAAGTGGTTCAAACCACCACACATATGTTTAATCTTAAGTAACAAAAACCTTTGCAGAGTCACTGTTCATCAGCTGACACTGCACCAGTTTCCAAATGCTTCCTCAGTTAAGACCAGAGTATTATTTTTATCTATTCTCAAAACTGTGCAGGGATTCTGTATAATTAGTGTTTCTTAATCAGTTTTTCTGAGAGGTACTGTAATGGAAAAAAAAGTATTAGTGTTAATTGCATTCCACTATGCATTTTAAAAGTATTATTTAAAAACCAAGATTTTTATTATCCTTTAATTAAAGACCAATAAATGATCTATCATATGAACAAATTAGGCAGCATCTGCCTTGAAAGTATTATGAGAGTATTTTGAAGAAGTTTATGAACTTAAAATAGTCTAACAAACACAGTATAAATAAGCATTTATTTAAAAATAAAAGAGGTTTTCTATGTATGTCAGAACTCAGCTATTTTCATGAATGGATGACATGATATTAAAACTATCTTAAGCACCTATAATGAAAGCTCTTTTGTGAATGGTTACTATTTTCTTTCATTACCTACAACCTTCCATGTCTCAGTGAGAGGAATATTTTTAATTTACTATAATACAAATAATAAGCTATAAAACACTATATATTAATCATCACTAGCTCTAAGTCAACCTTATGACAGGTAAATTGATATTCTTAAGTTATTGCTTATTATGCTCACATTTCTTCCTTTTCCCGTTGTGAAGTACTAAATTTTCATTATTTTCCTTTAGATTTACTATCATAAAATGATTTAGTTTGTAAAATCCTTCAGGATCATGTAGTCCCACCACTGCCAAGTGCACCACTAAACCATTGGAAGCACACGCCCCCGAATGTCAGATCTACATGTCTTTTAAATACCTGCAGGGATGGTGATTCCACCGCTGCCCCGGGTAACCTGTGTCAGACTTGACAATCCTTTGGGTTAAGATATTTTTTCCTTATATCCAAACTAAACCTCCACTAGCACAACTTGGGGTGACTTGCCCTGCTCCTATCACTTGTTATTTGGGAGAAGAGACCCATCCCCACCTGGCTACAACCTCCTGTCAGGGAGTTGTAGAGAACAAGGTCCTCCCTGAGCCTCCTTTTTCTCCAGGTTTAACACCCCTGGCTCCCTCAGCTGCTCCTCATCAGACTTGTACTCCAGACCCATCTCCACTGCTGTTGCCTTCTCTGGACACACTCCAGCACCTCAATGCCTTTCTTGTCATGAGAGGCCCAAAACCAAACACAGGATTTGAGGTGTGGCCTCACCAGTGGTCAGTACAGAGGGAAGGTCACTGGCCCTGCTGGCCAAGCTACTGTTGATCCAAGCCAGGATCCCATTGGTCATTTTTGGCCGACTGGGCACACACTGTAGTGTTCAGCCACTGCTCACCAGCACCTCTAGGTCCCTTTCCTCCAGGCAGCTTCTCAGACACTCATCCCCAAGCCCAGGGCAGTGACTGGGGTTGTTGTGACTTAGGTGCAGGACTCAGCACTTCACTGGGGTGAACCTCATGCAATTGGCCCTGGCCCATCAATCCAGCCTCTCCAGATCCCTCTGCAGAACCTTCTTGCCCTCCAGCAGATTGACACTCCTGCTGAACTTGGTGTCTGTTGCTATTAGTTTTTATTATAGATATAGGTAAATTTAAATCTTTCACAATAAAACTGTGCAAAACCTCACTCACCAAATCAATTAACTCATTCAATTTTAATAGCTTAGGCCAGTGAGGCAAATTCTATAATTTTTTTTTATTGGATTGTTTCACTGTTGATCTTAGAGACGTTTAAACATCAGATTATAGCTTGTGAATTCCAGACTTCTCTTGATAAAATTGGATTCCTCCAAGTTTGACCTGTGGCAATGGCTTTGCTTTGTTTTCTTCCCCAGCGGCAGCAGTTTTCAGAACAAATGAAATACACAACAGTCAGTGAATGACTGAATGCACCAAATATTGTCACAACACTCACATGGTAGGAAACGGATAAAATGACAGTTAAAAGGGACAAAAATATGATTTAATGGTATTCATTTTCTCCTCCCTTGCCCAGTGGATTGTCCATTGGTTCAACACCTGATGTGAGTCACATTTTGATGGTAAATCAAAGTGGCTTATATTAATCTTTGAAATGAGAGTTGTTCAAGCCTTTGTATACACAATAAGGGTTCTTTTTTTTTTTTTTTTCCCCCTACAGCAAAGTCCTGGGGACATCTGAAATACATTTCTGTATGTAGGCTGCACAGCAGAGAGCAATTCAGCATGGTTTAGATTTAGTTCAACTGTGCAGCCTGGAAAAATCTACTGGGGACATAAAACATGATCTCTGCATTGCATGCAGCCTCTGTTCAGGAAACATGGCTTCTCACTGACATGATACAGCTGCCCCTTTCAGCTGATGGCACTGTGAAGTTAGGCATTTCATACTGGGGAAAATGCTGTCCTCCTGTTATTCAGATTCACTAATTAGATTTTAGCCTTTCACCATATGCTTAGAGTAGAAGAGAATGAGAAAGGCAATTTTATCTCCCTACATTCCTCTACTGCTTCACATTTATAATTGCTCACCACAGATTCTTTTCAATTTTTTAAAATTACTCCCTGAAAAAGGTGCAAGTTTTTTTCCCACTGAAATCTCTCCTTAGGATATCCTTAGGATATTTTTTTCCCTGAGTAGCTTTGTTAAATCACTGCTGAATTTCCGACATATTTGTAGCTTGAAGCTGAAAATGAACAGATTTAGAATATAAATAAACCACACAATTTTACCATGTGAATAATCAAACCTTAGAACAAGATAGGTGTGCTGAATTCTCAATCACATGAAGTCTCCAAATCAACATTCAATTTCCTTTAAAAATGCAAGCTCTAAATCAACCAGGAATTATATTATACATCGTGTAAGAGTTACTGCAGGAAGTTCTAGATCTGTGTTACACAACAGAATAATAAAAATTATAAGACTATTTAACTTTAAAATATTTTATTAAGCCAACATAATCATTGGGTGGAAAACCAAGAACCAAAGGGGAGTTTCTGCAAACCTATTGAGCTTGGTCCACATAGCTCTCACATCCATAAAACTGAAAATACTAAAAAATTCTATTGTCAGTCATCAATTAGTAAGGGATTGAAAAATCCCAATTATGTAATAAATAGGTAAAAAAAGAGATTTTATGAAAAAAATGAAAACACCAAGTGTGTTTTGAAGTGGAGTGAGAGTGAACCCCCACTTCACAATGCTGTTCCTGTATATCATCCAGTTTCATTAACATTTCATTTTATGGAAAGTCATCTAAATTAGGAAACAGCACTGATAAAAATTTTGACTTGTTTTTCCCCTCCTCAAGTAACATCTTCCTCCCTGAAGTGTCCTTACAAAATAGGGAAAATTAATGACTGAGAAAATGAATATGGTTCTTCCTTTCTCAGATTCAATATATACATTTATGTATTTTTTAATTCATTAACAAAGCAATTCTTAAGTATTTCAGCATCCTTCTTTTTTTTCACCCCTCAAGTGATGCTTGTCTGATAAATAAGAAAGTGATTAGGAGAGAAAAAAACCTGAACTGCTGAGTGCAGCGTTCTGGAGCATTGTGATTAAAAAACCCACTGTTAAAAATTGTCAGGATAAATACAACACTCAAAAAAAATAATGGACAAGCAGAAGTCTGGAACCTGAGTGCAATCCTTGACCTCTACTCTTTCCTATTAATAGACCCTTTTTATGTAGCCACTAGGAGACACTGAAGCCACTGTGAGACACTAATTCTGCTACAGAAGCATTAGCTGCCAGACCTCTCAACAGTGCCAGCAAATTAAATCAATTTCTGACTTCTCTAGAAAACCACAGATCTCTTTTCATATGGTTGAAATTAAAACCAAACAAAATGAAACAGGCAAAACTTAAAATAGAAAATAAAACTAAACTGCAGAATGGATGTCAGATTTGTGAAGTTTTGATGTTTTAGCTGGTAATCCAGCTAAAGCGACGACATATAGGAACATTTTCATTTCCATTTCTAAATGGTGGGTACCACCTCTGAGAGGAAGACAAGGTTATATTAGGTTGGATGCCTCCAAATGTATTTTTAGAATAGTCACAGATAATGAAAAGCTATCAGAAGGTTATTGTCTGCATGTGTTTATGTTTCAGCAGTAGGAAGTAGATGACACTTAAAAGTGTGTTTGGCATCATAGGCTCTTGAACATTTTACTTACAATAAATCATGGCCAGTACTTATAGCACTGGGTACACAGTGACTGCATTAAATGCCACGTTGTGTCTGAGTCTACTCACAATTCTTACAACACCAACTCTGGAAGCCAGAAGGAGATCCTGTAGGGGTTTGTGATATCACACACTCCAAAATTTCTCATGGTATTTGCATTAGAGGATGAGTTTGTTGTACAAGCACCAAAATAGTCCACAAGAGAATGAAAAAGTTCTTTAACTATGATGTGACACCTTGAAGCTCTCCTGTATATATATTTTATACAGAAAGCACTAAAGAAATTGGTTTTCTTATTTTTTTTTAATGAAAATCACATATGACAAGTTCTCAAAGCAGTAAATATGTCCTGTACTATCATCGTTGCTTTCTGAAGACATTTTAGTATTGAGAACAGACAGGAAGATAGTTTGGAGGCTGCTATCTGCTTATCAAAATATAAGGGCAAAATCCTAACTGAAGAAAAACTTCTATTACAAGTGAGTGCCAAGGTGCAGAACATTTTACTATTAGATCAATCTTTCTAAGCAATTCTCTTTTTGCTTTCCTGAATTCAGGCTTGACTGTTCTCTTTCCCTACCTGTTGCTGGAAAATTTGGCAGCTCTATTTCTTCCTTTCAGACAACAGAGAACAAAAATACTATGTGTTACAAAGGTTAATTTGGACACTTTTGGAATAGACAAAGTTTGAAAAATAGACATGCAAATGGCAATTTTTTTTACAGATCAGCTAGATGGCAAATAGGGGTCACTATCTGCTAAAACCAGTGCATTTTTTTCCTCGACTGAAATAAAACAACCCACATTTTCTATTTTTCCGAATTACTGTATTCTGCAGGTAGTGTTCATTCCAACAAACCACTTGAAATATGTGCTTACAGGTAAATTGACTTTAACAGGGTTATGTTTGATATTAGACACGTGCTTACTTTACTGAATACTGATATTGTCACTATATTACATCACTACTCCATCTTCTGCACCTCCCAGGCATGTCACAATCACAGTTATACTTATTTGAACATGTATTAGTAAGGCAGCACTTGATACATAAAATATGTTCAATAAAGACCGTGTCATAAAATATCATGCCAGAATATTAGTTTTATTGGAAAAATTTCTGCAGACAGACATATCAGGACTAATCATTCTTAAGAAAATGAGGGCTACAGAAAAATCTAAGTGACTGAGGACACCTAAACGTCAAGTTTCCTATGTAGAAAATTCCATGCTCTCAAGTCTTCATAGGGTTTAAAGGCAAAGCAGCTTCTATTAGTAGAGATTAAAAAAAAAAAAGTGACTTGAAAACCCTAAAGAAATGTTTCAAATTTCTTATTGCTAGCTCCAGAAATATGTTTACTCCTCACAGTAAGGAATACATTGTCAATATTGCAAGATCAGGCAAATGGATATTTGACCTGACCGAGAATCCAGCACTGAATCTGATGTTTACACTGACTAAGCTGAAAATGGTAAAACTGGAGTTAAAAAAGGAATGCAAACAAAAATGAATTATATTGCACATAAAAGGTAGCTTCAAAGGGAAAATAAAAGATGAGGTATAATTTAATTGGAGTCACTAGACTACTCCCCACATTATACAGTGTTCATACAATCACTTATACAAGTAGGTAAAACTCAATAAAAATGAATAAAGTTTCCCAACAAATTTTAATGCATTTATCTCTTTCACTATGAGTCATATACAGAAGTTGCACAGGTCTCCAAAGTATCACATTTCCAATTACACCCATACCAGATAAAGGAATGCATTAAACACTGAGTTGTTCACACATTCATTTACAGTGCTCATTCATTATGAAAAAAGGCAGAGCAATTGGATTATGAGCCCATTTCATTCTTTGCTGCAGCAAAACCTCCACTTACTGGGACTGATTTTGCCTGTAATATTTCATTTGCAATAAAGCCAGAGACAAATCTGGGATGTGTGGCTCAACTTGAGCAAGAGAACTCCCACATCTTTATTAATAATCTTGTACAAAAAAGACAATAATTTCGTCTTTCATGAATACAATTAATAGCTTAGGATAGGAAAAAGTAATCAAAGCAAATGTATAAGAAATATATAAACTAAAAGTATCAGGAATGAACTTCCACTAGTATTCTTCTATCCAATCTCAGTGAAGCCAATTTTTCCAAGACCTCCATCTCCATACGACTATAGGGAGCTACAGTTAATGGACAATAAATATTTGAAAGTTGGCATCAAGAAAAGAATAAATATGCGAATATATGCATAAGTAATTTTCCCAGGTGAGCTGGTCAGTTAGTTATACCTACTGTTAGCCATTGCATAGTGAACACACAAATCAGAAAATGTTTTATACGGGGGAAAAAAAGGCCTAATTTTAATTGTCGGCCTACACCTCCAGTTCTACATTATCAGCAAATGATAAATGCCAGTGCCTGACTACTGAGCAAATTATATTATCTGGTTTTATTTATAAGATTAAGACATTTCTTTTGAGACACTGCAGAGAAGTATGTGGTGCATGAATCACTCAGTTTTTTAAGGGAAATATCTATGTGCCCCCATAGCATAATATTGTTATGGAGATTTGTTTTAGAATTTAATGCTGGAATAGAATAAGAAAAACATTATTTGACAATATTTCCAGCAGATTACAAGTATGAATTTTAAATTACATCAGACCAATTATGAAGGAAATCACTGAAAACATTCTGTTACTGATGCAGCATAGATATAGTAAAGCGTTTTCTGGCACTATGAGAAACATGGTATTTTCTGCAGCTTCTCTGTTATGCACAGAGCACATCAGGGTTGCATCTAATAGGGTCCTGTAGAAAAGTCCTCAATCATTTTTAGATGGAAACCATTTCTTACTTTATATAGTAAACAAAGATCTTTTTTAACCTTCCAGTTTAGTGATTCATACCCTCTGTTTCCCAAGCCACAGCATCTACCGTAGTCCAAGGAGAAGTGAATCAAAGATAACATGAGGCTTATGATTTAGGAATTGTTGGTTTTCAGTGGAGACCAACCTCATCTGCATGAATTTAAGTACTAATGAGGCAAACAGCACTGAGACAGACTGAAAAAAGTGGAGCGGGATGATTTTATAATACCATCGACATGTACTATAGAGTAAATCAAAGGATCTCATTTATTAATATTTTATTGATTATTATTTATAAATAGTAAAGGAAACCAGCAAATTCAGTGGACAGAGTGGGTGTAATAAAGCAAACTACATAAACCACATACTGCCTTAGAAAATAATGAGCAAAAGTTAATCTTTAAGTAGTAAAAGACCTACTTTAAAATTCAGCTCTCTTTGAAGATACCTAAAATGTCAAATGAGCTATTTGTGTGTCAGTGTTCAATGGATTAAAAACCAAAAAGGCAAGAAAGAAGTGTTTATGAGCAATGGGATACATAATCTGACTCGCTTTCCAACAGCAGGACCACTCCAACCTCCGCTGTCTTAGCCCGTTACCTGGTACCTAAGAATGGCATTGTGAAACTTGTGTCTGAAGTGTAGCTTGCACACAAGATTCAGATTCATTTTTAGCACCTTTAATTTTTCAGAGATTATTTACTATTGTTTAATCAATTTCAAAACAAATAAAAATTCCTGTGCACAAAAGCTTAACATAGAGGAGTCATCAGGCTTATCTTCTAGCCACTCTGCAGCCAAGTCCCAATTCCACAGCCTTTGATTTTTGAAGCTGGTGACAAATCTTGATATGTCCAACTGTCCTTGAAGTTAGAGTGAGCCAAGCATCTAAGCAAGTGGCCTCATTTTTCAAACTTTCAAATTGCCTTTTTCACCTTTCAGAATCCCTCTGCTATTACCACAGAGCAGATCCTGACAGACTCTTTGCTGATGCACAGGAAGCAGCATTTTAGCAAACCTTTCATGTTCCATGTATGGGTATGTCAGAACTGACTTTCCAGGAGAGAAAAGATATCTCACAGCAGGAGAGGGGGTGGCATTATGAACCACCACACAGGAGTGCATCAAAGTCTGTCCTTTTCCTAGGCACCAAATAAATGCCAAGGAAAGAAAAGGGAACAAAGAGACTCTGCTTCTCTGAGAGAATGAAGAACTAATGGAGGACTGTGGAAACAAATCACAGTTTGGTCACATAAAAACATTCAGGGAGATAATGTTGATCCTGGATCTAATAAGAAGCTTCTGCAGAAACATTAAGGTATGGTGAGAGATTGCAAAGATCTATCAATGCTGCCCCAATAAATCATTAACTGGTTTGCTACACTACTGATGCACCGGCAAGAAGCTCCAAGATATAGAGTCACTTATGTGTTGTTGACGGAATTTCTATGCCAATATCCCTCCCTCTCATCCTGGTTAAAATTGAACATTACTTTAAAAAAAATCCAGCTTGCTAGACCCTCAAACACCACCAAGCCACCAATGTCTTGGAGTGTTGTCAAACAAGCTTTAAAAAAAACCCTGATCATTTCTGCATGCTAAAGATACAGTAAAGGTGCTTAGTTAAGAACATACTTCCTGGTTGGAAAGTAATTAGACAAACTAATTTTATTTTACTACCAAGAATAAATTATGAGTCAAGAGGGAGAAAAAAAATCTGATATCTGTCTGTTTCTATCTACTGAGCTCTTGGAGTCCAGTCTCTCACCCAGTCACAAACTTGCCATTAATACTTCTATATAAAGTCTTTAATTTTGTTTTATTATAAATAATAGCTAAAGAAAGGACAATAGGATATATTTGTGTTGACAACAGATAAATTTCCAAGAAATGTTAGTAGAGAAAGAATGAGACAAAATAAAATTTGGATTTCACAACCTTGACAGCATAACTGAATTTCCTGTTACAAAGGCATTCTCTACCTCACACACACTGTTAGAATGAATTCAAACTTTCCTTACTCAAACATTCACGTGGAACACAACCTCCTGATCTCTTGTTTGATGTACAGCTTTTCTCCTACAAGGAAAGATTCGGCCTCAGTTACAGCATAACGAAATTTTCTTACATAAACCAGTTTGTGGATTTTTAAATATACGCTTATTATGCCAAAACTAATATTTGTGATATAATAACAGTCTCCTACAGATCTATTTGCAACTGTCATATAAAAATTAAATAAATAATGTTATCAGTACAACTATGAATGTCTAAGTTATACAGAAATTATTTTTTACAAATTATCAAAAGGACACGTGTAGTTTAGGCAAACCAAAAAGACTCCTCAAATAAAAATGTGCAGATCAGGTTTCCAGGAGGTGCAACATGTTACACTGGTAACTGCTGATTTCTGAAGATACTTCAGAATACTCGAGGAATAATACTTCTGGAAAATTAATGTCTTCATAAAAATGTGTAGAAGCAATAAACCCACGAGATTAGCAATACAGCATCTGTTAAGCAGTTTATTTTTTACGTTGGTATAAAGTATGACAAAGGGGTCATGCAGAGTTAGTATGTAAGTCACAAGTTACAATACATTTATTTCTCTGCGAGGCATAAAATATTTACTGTACTGTAATACATTGCAGATATTAAATAATTCTATCAAAGCCAAGACCCATCTAAGGCTTTGTTGGTTTCCTGAAAAGATATCAGCATAAATCTTAGGTTTCTGTATAATTAGCTCAAAAAAACAATAGACCTCATATGGTTTCTCCAAGCTTCTTTGTTTTTCAGGGCAAAAAGCAAAATAGTGCTTCTTTAGGGAGAAATTGCTCAGATACACAGACATTGCCCCAAACCTTTAATGGGCAAAAAAGAACTCCTACATTTGTTTTCCCCTTTTATCCTTCTAAGTTAGTTTGAAATGCCTTAGCTGCATTTTGACTGACGTGGTTAAGCATGTATTAGTTCAGCACACAGTTTAGTTATTTTGATAATGGGACCACAGAAAATACTGCATTCATCTTTGTCAGATGTAGAAGGTCTTTACCAGGTTGATCAGGCCTTAAGTGGTTAGCAGGAAGACAAGAAATGCAATAAACAAGCACAGATTGAAGGACTGTTCACAAGGACTAGGATCAATCCCTTCAGCTGCTTGACTGATCAAACCATATCCTCAGGCAGCTTGAGACAACTTACCAAAATAATTGTTTCAGCATGAACTAGCCTATTCAACAACAGCAAGAGACAACACAGGAATTTCATTTAAAGGATGCTTACTATACCCAGTTATAATTCAGATTACAAATGAAAACAGAGTTTCCAAAGTGCATCACCGCAGCCAATGTCACTTATAAATACAAACTCTCCAATATCAAAAAAATTTGCAATTAATTACAGTCTGAGATAGAATAATTAAGAGATAAAAGACTTGAGGAGACCAAGCATCAAAGAATAAAATAGGTGGAATTTTGTGACCTGTCCTTCTGTTATTGCTCAAAGCAGATCTCTCTTGCTCCAAACATCTAAGGATCTTTTGCTCTCTGTCAAGACAGGCATATTATGTACATCTAGCAACTAGAGAAATACAATTTTATAAATGAGAACTTCACCTTCGATCCTAGCTACTTTGTCTAGTGAAAAGACACAAACTCTCTGACTCTGATTTGTTTGAAGTCTTCGGTTCAATTACTTTATGGACTGTCAACAAGCTGCCCTTCGAGCATCTCATTACAGGAACTGATGAAGGCCAAAACCCATCAGCAAAAACTTTCTTCGCACTGTGGTTACATGACCACACAAATAATTCTCCTAATAGGGAGAACTCCCTTCTTTCTCTTCCCAATAGGCCCACAAGCTCTTCTAGGAATGAATTTGCATGGACAGATACAAGTAATACATAGGTCTACAGAAAGAAACACCCCAGAATCATTTTTGTTCCCACAACAAAGACCGCAAGTTTTGTGCAGATTCTCTAAGCAGGTATTTAATCACAGAGGTTTTGAGAACTCATATTCAGAAGGAACACATATATCTATGTAGCCCAAATCAAGGAGAAAGTACTCAATTTGTTTAGGAGTTGGTCATCTCAACTATCTCCACTTGGCGCACACTGGGTAAGTTTGCAGGGGGCTGCCCTACACAAACTCATTATTTTCATCTCAACATGGTTCGAAGTAACACAGGTGAAACACAGCATAGGGACAGATTAAAACATCAATTGTTTTAATCTAGTGAACTTGACAAAATTGCAGTGAGCTGCTTGCTCATGTAAGTTGCTATCCCATTTTCTTCTAAAGGATTCAGAACTTACACAATAAGAAAAAAAAGCTGCAAGCTCAGAAGTCAAACACAAAACTTATTGTTTATTTATTACCCTTTCCCCTTCAGATTTTTCTCCACAAATCTGTAAAAAAAGAAAAAAAATTGTACTGGGCTATATTTCAAAATAAACCTGCCTTCCAAAAATGTGCTTGGCCCTGAAGACAGTAATTCACAACTAGTCTAATTTTTATTGAAGGACAAAGTTTGCTGAAGACAAATATTGGTGGCTGTAGTTTTATATCTACGGGACAGTTCAGGTCTGAACAAACTCACTAGTCTCAAAATTCCCAGCTTATCTGATTTAAAGGCACAGCAAGGGACTTTAGTGTACAGTTTAATAATGTGCAGTGCCAAGACCAAATGTGAGTGTATTTTGTAGGGAGCAAAATGGAAACATTTAGGCTCCAGTTATCAGCGCCCTACAGAAAGAATTATGGGTCTGTGCCGATTTGTGGATGGATTTACAGTCACTTGTTACTCTCCACACAAATGAAAGGACAGAGCTGCTCCCCACACAGCAAATAAGGCAATACAAACTTTTCTTCAGTGACAGAGTCCCCCTCCACCACCTCCATGTCTTAATGACAGAAACTTAACATTTTGACTTTCACCTTGTGTAATAACTGCAAATAGAAAAAAGTTAACAGCAAGGCTTCATCCCAGCCAGTGATAAAAACAAAGATTTGAAACAAGTGGCAATCAAGTCAACTCTAAACCAAAGACCACATCAATGAAGAATATAAGGGTCATTCCCTGGATACACCAAGTTCTTTATGTAATGATGTTTCAAGTACTATGTCCTGACTAATGAAAAGCCTAACCTGTATTAGTCTCAAACATTATTTTTACAGTTGAATTTTTCTGCAGCAGAATGCTTTCAAATTTGGAATGGCTTATCATCAGAGACCAGTAGAGATGGAGCACAACCCTGAGTTACATCAAGAGGTACAAAATTTATACAAGATGCCACAATCCAATTGGATGACATTGGTTGTGCTGCTCTTGCAGTACTGTGCTTCAAATACCAGGCAAGTGGTGGTAAACAGTGGTTTGATTATGCTAATAATTTTATAATGAACTCTGTGGAGAAAAAAGAATGACCCTCTCAGATTCTTGGCTTTCCCAGTCTATCCATATGAGTACCTATTGCCAAGTGGCAATGTGCTATTCTTCCAAGTTCAAAATATACATAAACTTCTTTGTGTGATATAAAGTCACTCAAATGAGGATGCCACCAACAGAAACTTTGTAGATGCACTTACAGAACAGTGTTTCATCAACATCCTTGCCCTTTGTTCAAGCCTAGTTTATAAAACAGTAAAATCGATTTAAACTATCATAACAGATAAAGCATTTAATTGGGTATTAGCAAGCAAGAGTCTTGTATACTGGAAATTAATACAGGCTTGCTGCTTGGAACAGAGGGACTGAAACGTAACATTTAAAGAAATCTCACACTCCCCAGATAATGAGCTTTTAAAATTTAATTTATAGCAATTCTATTTTTCCAAATGTGTCCATATTTAATTTTTTTAAATTTTTAATAATACACTCATTAACCTAGGAATGACTTGCTTTTATCTACCTTCTTATTGCCAGTAGAATTGACTGTGACTGGGACAATGAACCACAAAAATGCCATAATGAAAAATGAGAAACTATTTTCAAAGTCTCTTCACACCTGTTTCCTAGTATTATAATTTATTTTCATACTTTGCACACCATGCTTTTATCTTCACCTTCACAGCATCATGTATTTATTACATTTAATTAATCAGTGTCTTTATTTTCTAATCTACTGGGTTGTAGTGTTTTAGTTTTTATGCAAAGGGAAGAGACTATCAAGTTAAGGTCTGATTATTGGAGCACATTAGGTATTTTGCATAATTATGGGCCCAGTGGAAGGCTAAGAAGATAATGCATTACAAATCTCATTTACTAGGGGTTATATTTTTATTGCATAGATGAAGCTTTCCTTATCTTAAATTATATCTCACTAGAATTCTTGCTGAGCTTAAAAATTATTGGCCTCTTTTTTTTTTTTTTTTTTAAATGAATGTTGTTGCACTTTGCCATGTGTCAGCAAAAGGGTTCTGAAATGTAAGGGCTATAGGAAAAAATGGCAGCAAGACCTTCGCCACTAAGGACCTGATGCTTTATTACTTGTCAAGAAACATAAAAGCAAAATAAATAAATTAAAATGATGCACCACTTTAGTGAGAATGGCAGCCTGTCATATAAATTTAATCCCAAAGATTTAAATTGTGTTCCACAGTAGCATTAGAAAAAGATGGAATCCAATTAAAACTATGCTGGATTCCAAGGACATTGCGATATTCACTCTGCTCCTGTCATGTAAAATAAATTTAGTCCTGATTCAGTGCTGAGTACAAGGAATTAGATCCTGTAATGATCTATTTCCTCAGGTATTTTGCAGTACTACCTTAAGAATACTGGAAAACAGTCAACAAATTCGCTGAGCCAAGAGAGTATATTTATTAAGAGTCATATTTATAAAGTAAATCCAACCACTACGCAAAGCATTTTCAAAATCAGATCCAAGTCCCCAAATCCACAAGAAAAAGTGACTCTTAAGCAGTTTCCAGTGGCTGGGACACGGGAAAACTTGTGTGTGCACAAGTTATACATCTCTTAGAAGCAATGAAATAAATACACCTTAATAGCTTCCTATACATAGATCCTGGTACAAGTCTGTCTTCACAAACTGCAACATCTCTAGTTTTGTTATATTCTAACAGGCCACAAAAGGAGAAAAAAAAACCTATGCAGTTTTAATTCCAAATAATGCAGAAGGATTTCAATACAGATATTCCCAGATACAACTGCTTATTTAAAAAATAAATGCCTTAAAGATAATTCTTGAATACCAAGTGCAGTATACTCACATTCCATACTCATGTTCACTTAATGAACTGGATCATTTATAATGAATAGCACCAAAAATATTTTAGCACTAACCTCAGCAGAACATCTCAGTCAAACCATAAATTGGGATACAGAATGTATAAAAATATATTTTAGTAGCACTTCCATTACCAAAGATGATTATTTTTCCTAGGTGGTGATTAATTTATTTGTTGCTGGAAAAATTAATTCTAACACTTGCTTTTCAGTAGAAGTGTTTTACAGACAGTTCTCAAGGCAAGTCCGCGCATAACACACCACGGAATTCAAATACAGCATCATTTGTTAGATTTATTAACGATACTATGGTGACAAAAATCTATTACAAAAATGCAACTTATGCAGTAACTTTGAGGAGAAAATATATGTTCCATATCTTCAGTTTAACATGAAGAACATTCTGGTTTTTATCTTGCCAATCTACTACTGCTAAAATGAAAAACCTCTTTTCTTCAAGTCAGTCTTTTCCTTTTATCTTCTATGACCTTTTTAGTAGTCTCAGGTCACAAATGATATAGCCTGGTGACCCAAGATTAGCGATTAGTGAAAAATAGGCTATGTCTCTATTCTGCCTCTATAGAGCAGAGATTTGACCAAGTAGTGCTTAATAGAATCTCCAGGTAAAATGATATTTCTCCTGTCTCTGTGAGGAGGAGGGAAAGCCCACCTTGCTGAGCATAGACTTATCCCGTCTCTGAGCAACAGAAATCTCTCAGGGTCATTGAAAATCCAGGATTTTAATTTTTAATAACATCACAAAAAATTATACACCTGAATATTTAAAATTTTACACATCTTAAAGCAGTATTAAATGTATTTAGAGAGCGAACAAAAAATTATGAGAAACTATTCTGAGGCAGTGTCTGTTTTGTACATCATCATGCTAAAATGTCTTGTCAGACACACACCAGTTTATAGCATCTGAGGAATTACTGCAAGCAAATACATAAAACACAAGCCAAACAGCTGAAATATCTAAATATTTCCAAATTTGAAATGTAATCTACTTGATTTCGATATTATTTTTGAGAAATAAAAATTTTAAATTAAGACAGTAAACTGCATGGATAACTATGAAACCCATCCTGCAGTTCAAGCAATTGATCTGGTTATTTTTCTGAAAAAAATAGTCCATTACTTTGTCATTATATCTTGCACCAGAACCAAATAAAACCAAAGGAATACTAAGTGGGCTCCAGAAAATTGAGCAGCCACAACAAAATATGTCTGCTGACTTCCAAAGTGTTTGCACCAGATTTCTAATTATTTCTTTTACTCACTTTTTTTTTCCACAATGCACAAATAAGACAGGATTTACAGGGAGTGCCATAATAAGCTTATATTCCCATTAGGTAGTCGAAAACAATCTTAGCTAAGCACTGCAGATAGCATGTTGGAATTTACTTTCTTTTTGGTTTTACTGTGTCCAGTAAAAAAGCCAGTCCTAGACTTCTGCAAAACTTTTTTTTTTTTTTTTGGCGTAGTGCATACTACAATCACATTTTACACAAATACATTGTTCCAAACATTATCCTCTTCCCCTGGAACAGATAGATATGCTTCATCTAAATGTTTTTCAATCTGTGAAACTCTCCAACGTATCTCTCAAAAAAACCTTACTATTAGGTCACCAGCTCAGATCAAAACTGCTAACAGGAATCACATGGCCAAATGGAAGATATTTAAGCATCGGGAATTCATATCAATCGTACCTAACAAGAACCCCTATAGAGTTTGACAATTTATATTAAATATTTAAATATTCACTCATACATATTCCTGTAATTGCAAAGCCATCATAATGGTGTAACAACGTTCCTCTCACACAGTCAGGACATACAAGGGATACCAGATTTATACATCAACACTTTCCTTGTATTTAAGTAAATTGCAAAGGATGAATGAAAAAATGCAACCAATGAATTTGGCACAAACCGAGGTCAACAAGAGAATAAGGAGAAGATGCTTCATTGGCATCTGTCGAGCTATTCCTTACAGACTTTGTATTATTGCTTCTTATGAGTAAACATGAAGAGCACTCAAGCATCTCACTGTTTGACACCTAACTCACCTTGTTAATTGTGTGCATTATTTGCCAATGTAAATTTGGTTCTAGAGTCATTACTATATTACACCTCCTTTTAAGAAGTGTTACTACTTGCTCTCCTGATGAATATTACCTCATTTTAGCAAATAAATTATATCAATGCCTTTATGTGCAAATCAAAATAGCATGAGCATTTTAGCTGTGAGTTGGCAGATGCCACAAAAATCATTGTTACTCTCTGTTAAACCATAAAACACATCAACATTTGCTATATGGACACCAATTTTAAAATCTTTACTGTTACATTATCCATGTCCACTTTGAACGAATGAATACAAATGTAAAGAACTAAAAGAGAATTTCAAATAATGATCCCACGGCTAAGTAACGTAACATACAAGATTCATAGTTCACATAGTCATAATATACAATATACAACAAACTACTGGACTTCCACTGACCTTCACATGCCCAGCCAGGAAAAAGCCAAAAGATTGTTTCTGCCAGCAGTAGTGGAAGCTTTTGTGGAAGGTACAACAAACCATGGAGAAAGAAGAGATTCCATAGAAAGTCAAGGATGTTGAAAGAGACAGACAACTAACTCATTCTTCCTCCAAATATTTGAACCATATGGGCCAAAATCTGCTTCTGTAAGCTACAAATAACTCCCTGCATATTTCAAGAATTACTTGGTCCTACAAAGAACAAGTTTTCTTCTCAGGAATGAAAAGGAGGGCAAGTTCTCAGCCAGTCATTATTTTTGCCCAATAAAACCTTTAATTGTAGATGATGCTTAAAGGACAGTAAACAGTCACAGTCTCAGAGAAACCATCTTTTTCTTGCTTTCTCCTCTTTTCGGGGTTCACTGTTCAGAGTCTGGGCAATCTAAGTAAAGGAAGACCTTAAAGTAAGTAAAGTAGGTAATGAGAACTCATCCTTTCATTTGCTCTGCTGGGAGAAGTTAGGAAAGATGTCAGAAAGTAACATCCTATTCATCTATTATGTCTATTAGTTTAATTTCTGGAACATAGATGAAATAGACTTCTCAATTTCCACAGTGATCAAGAGGAGAGTCACATTCATGAGACTTTTATCTGTAACTGTTTTCTCATCTGTGACAATAATAGCCTGATAAACTCTTAAACTGTTCTGCACCACTGAAGCCTTATGACAGGAAACACGTTTTCAGAAAAGTACATATTTGAGTAACATTAATAGATTTGAAGACAACTTATTTTTCAAAGCACCAAAGACAGCTCACCAATTATCTTGTTGAAAACCAAAGTCTGATGACAATTAAGCAGAACAGCAGATGTACAAAATGGCATTCTATTCTGAAAGTCATTCAGCAACAAAGACAGATTTAGATACTTTTCATAAGGAAACCATAAAAGAACTGTGAAGAACGTACAGAACTTTGACATTTACCTGTACAAAATTTTTGCATGACTTGTGCCACGAGAGACAGCAAATTTTAAAACGCAGAGTTAATCAACACAAGGGAAAAAAAAATCTATTAACACCATAAACATCAAGAGGTCTCCCAAACAGTTCAAAGTTATACATTCCACATCAGAGATAAGTGTTCATCAAAGGGAGAATGGAACAGCCTATAAGATGCGATCACTTCTGGTTCTTCAGTGTTCACAATATAACCTCATGCCATTGCTCTATTTAAATAGCTACACATTTTGCCTCTGTAAATCTCAGCACATTTATATGGCACTACCAAACGTCCAACTCAGTAAACAAAACCTGTATTGAATGCTGACTAAATCACAAGTCAGAGACCAATATCCATCTTCTCCATCTCCCCAAACCTTAAGAGCAGACTGTAGTGAGAAATGAGGAGCCTCCAGCTGCATGATGAGTGGTGCATCTCAAGCACTTCTGATAAAGTGAGGTTACATGTTTGCATCAGACAGGGGAAGGGACTAAGTCACTCAAACCCCATTTAAGTATTACTGAGAGATATTTTCTGTCTGTCTTGCTGCTTGAAATAGAAAATTATTTCTATTGCAGCAGCAGGCGCATAATACTGTATTTTAGACTTTAGATCAACCAATATTGCCATGTTATCAGGTCAGGTCACAATGAGGGCATTAAGACCAGCTTACTAAAAGTGAAAACCTAAAAATGTCAAGAATTTTCAATACTTACACATTGCAGCTTCAAAAAACATTTTTAGGATAACCGAAGCTTGTCATAGCAGTGTTATTTGCTAGGTTTTAAGTCTAAAAAGATACAGATGTGTTCATAGTACTTCAGGAGACAAGGCTTTGAAGTAAAAGAGGCAACTGGGTTCCTAGGACAAAACAACTGCCTATGCTGGTGATTACAGCTGTATTCAAAATTCTCTTGCTCTTGAATCCATTTCTGGTACAATATGACCCTATGTTTAGTACCACTCTAATTTCCTCTAATTATCCTTGAACCACATTCTTTGAAGTGATTTAAAATGCTCCTGGCATTGCATTTACTGCTATACGCACGTTCAATGAACTTGCAACACACCGCACTTCTCTTGTAAATTGTCACATTTGGGTTTATGACCTGTTCCCATTCATGTACTGGCTGTTTTTGCAGGGCAGTTGGGACAGGGGACAATGAACCCTGGTTTTCATCTGGTATGGCTGTGAACAGAAAGAACCATCTTTCCTTCTTAATCTCTTTCAAATAACAAGAATCATTTCTTCAATCCTAGTTTTCAACTCTGAAATTATTTCATAAACATTAGACAAGAAAATATTTTAGTAGAAATAGCAAACAGGTCCCACTGAACAATACAAGGGAACTCAAAAAGCTTCTGGGAGCCCAAGTTTATTTGTCCATTGCAATGGCTCATTCCTTAAAGAACTGGGAAACACCAAAAATTCATCCTAAAGGCAGAATTATAATAAAACTATTACAAGTTTATCAATTGATACTTTTCAGCCATGAGTAAATAAAATATTTTTCCTCCACAAAATATCCTTATCTGTGGAAGCACAGAGAACTAATCCTCTCTTTGATCTCTGACAGATGCCTCTACCAGAAGAAAATCTGAAGTACGATGTACATGAAAGAAAATCCATCTTGGGAAAAATTTTATAACTATATACTTTATACTCCACACAAGTGTGCCAGGTACAGACAAGTCCATTGTAGAGAAATAAAAAAAAATAAATTAAAAATAAGAAATAGATATAAGGAAGGCAATGTTAGGAAATGTAAAATGGCTGACTCCTTCAAGAAATGACAGAAAACAACAGGGTTCTTTTCTAACAGAAAAGAGACTCTCAAAAAGGGCAGAAGACATATCTCCAGAAACGTGTGTATCAAAATGTGGTCTTCCTCTTCTGATTAGCAACAAAAGGTTACTCTTATTAATTTTAATAGGTAGCCCAAATATCTTTATCCCTCTATGAAACATATTCCAAGATCTGAAGAAGCTGATTATGGGATTCAAAAAATATTTGTAGAATATGCATAATAAGGATGTGAAACCATATTTAAGAGGAAAGAAAAATACGGGTAATAATGTTTTTCATATATTCTACTTCCCTGTTGAAAATGCAGTCTAATTTCACCAAGATCTTGAAATAAGCAACTATTAAATATGAATTTGAGTAGTTATTCTCAATCAAAACATTATGATGAAAGTACTCTTGCCTAAATAGGCACACCAGAATAGAGCATTAAATACAAAAGACGAGCAGCCCACATGACTTCTTATTCTAATTATGACATGTATATTTTCTGCCATTGTGAAAAGTTACATGAATTAAGGTGATTATCAGCAATCTGAAACAGCTGAAAAGCTAAAAAAGCACTGCTAAACATTAAAAGTCCCAAGAACAGTGACCAATCAATATTTCATCAACTATAAATTAGAAAGAAACTTGGGCTTTAAGACATTGTAGAACCCACTGTTTTTCAGCTACAAATTTCTGCTGGCCCCTAGGACTGGAATAAGTTACAGAAAGCAGAGGAGTCTGGTATAAGCATCTTGTAGAGGAAGCTCAGCACTCTCAGACAATGCTACTCTACAACTGCTTAGTGGATTTTATCCTTGAGATATCTTTTGGTACAAAAGCAAGTTCATTCCAGGTGGGGATGGCGATTTGAGTAAATGTGTTCTCATAGTACATTTAGTTAGTTACAGAAAGATTTCCCTGACTATTAAATTCTCTTACAAGAAACAAACAAGAGACACCTCCCTCCTTTAAACCAACCCCAAACAACAGCAACAGGCAAAAACTCTCAAGCAAACAAGAATCAAACCCAGACAAATAAATGTCGAGGACCTCATTCTCCGAGATCACCTTATTTCTGGACTATGAAAAAATGATATTATAATTAAAAAATGTTATGCATTGCTCATTTTTTTATATATTATGAATGCAAGAATACAAGTGCGAGGAGGTTTACTTTTAGTCACAGCCCTCTTTCACACATTACCCAATCCAAAAAGCTCTCTAGAATTTTCTTGCACCTAATTTTTTTCATAGCTCTTTCTGATTTTCCCTGGCTTACAGCAATGTGTCTGTGATGTTTGTAGTCTCTCCCCTTGCATATCTAGTCAGTCAACCTTTTGAGGTTCTTCATATTAAAAAACATGTCTTCAATTAGGTTGAGGAAGTTCACCTGAGCTTGGGAAGAAAGTCAGCATGCTTTCAGAAAAGCAGCAGACATGTCTTTTGCATGTATTTTTAGAAAAATGTAGTGGTTACATTAACTTTGTTGGCATTCCATCAAAATCCCAACACCACAAATGAAATGCAACTTTCTTGAATTTTAAGTCTGCAGAAGATTCACATGAACCTTGGAGGACAGTATATTAGCATAGTTATAAAGCAGGTGCCAATTTAATTCTTATGTTTAATTTAGGACACTATAACTTCCAGCAAATATTATGCAGCCTTAAATGAATAAATCAATCTAAATCATGGCAAAATTTCATCTATTTCTTGATTACTTTTGAAAAACATATGTGTTACATTAAGCATTGGATTCTTTCTAGCTTTGTTCGGCCAAATACTTCCACTCTCCCTGTAATTGCCTTTTGCTTTCAGCTGAACAGATTTGAGAAAAAGTTATCTGATGACTATTAAATGAACAACAATACAGAGCGAAGTGCATTTAGGCTAGTATCCCAAATCCAACAGCAACCAGCAATTTGTGTCTGAGAAAAGAATAAGGCAACTACATATTGACCCTTTTTACGTACAGTTTCCCAGGCTCCAGTGCAGCTCAGAAACCTCCGAAGTCAGAGGTGATCATGTGTTCCAGTGGAACCACAAGTGCCAGAATCTAGTTCAGAGCTAAAGTCCTGCAGCTAATAATCTGAAGTTCAGAGAAACTTCAAAACTACAAAGAAAAACATTTACGCATTTGTTGGGAACAGAATAAAAAAATAGAAATTCTATTTAAAAATGAAAAGGGAAAAAAGTTTTTCTACCATGGAATTCACATAATAAAAAAAAAAATGGAGAGTTAAGGTAAATACTTTTATTTTTCTTTAAGTGTAAAACCATAACTTGGTCCTGCTCCTGTGTGTGTGTACACTCCTTCAATTCATAAGGGAGAGAAGTTCCACTAGCATACACGCAGGTCATGTGTATATATAGACATATTCATACCCATATCCATTTAAAAAAAGAAAATCAACCAAACCACACAGGCGTTTAGCTCTCCAGGTTTGTTATGCAGTGTTACCTTTGTAATGCCAGACTTACTTATCTGCCCGTAACAAAAATCATCCTTTAGATTTTAAAAATTATGTTTTCTAAGCTACATTATAGAACTGCTATATTATCTAAGCTGGTTCAATGCATTACTCCCTATCACTGCTTAAAGCCAAGAAGTGCTGTCAGGACCCCTTATTTTACTTCTCTTTAGCTGATACTGTACTTTAGGATTTGTTCACTTCAAGCTATCAACTGCTCCTAGATTACCATCTTCTCAGCCATTAATACTCAATTCTACCTTTCAGTATTCCAAATTCTCCTTTAACACTCCTTTTTCTCAAGCATTTTTAGATAATGTCCCATCTTGAATTACATGAGTGAAAGACAGGGATAGCAGCAGATTATTTTAATGCTGGTATGTTAACAACACTTAGGTGACATCAGGGTGCTGTCAGAAAGTCATCTGGTAAGGGTTTAGCCAGGGATTTCATCCAGAGGTTATTCTTAGTTTACAACTACTGGAAATCTTTCTTTGACAACTCTTTTAATGCTCACTTTATTGACAAAAAAAAAAAAAGAAGGGAACTCAATTTTACTTCTCATTAGAACTTTAACAGCTGACGCCTTATTACCAATACTGTCAGCTCAATTTATTGCTTTGTTTTGAGCAGCAGGTAGTTCTAATTAATGGAGTGATATCAGGAATCAATCCAGAGCAACTAAAATCAGTGAAACCTGTAGGATGCTTCCTAGTAGATTATGAAATGGACAATGCCAACATTGAAAAAGCTCAAGCAGACTTGCAGTTGGCAACTTCATAGTTGCTTAGGGACATGACACAGTTACTTAAGGACCTCACATCACAGACAGATTGAATGCACACAGCACTCTTCTAGAAAGACTTGGAAAAAAGCAACAGTTGGCATTGAAGGTAGGAAACAATCTTTCAGAAAGCTGAAGTCATGAAGAAAACAGGCAGAATCAAAATCTGGCTGGTACAATATAAAAGTATAGACAGGCTAAAAGATGTTTAAAGCTGGTGAGTTCTTAGCTCCATTTTTAGGTATAAGAGAAGCCCTTAAAGGTGACAGAAGGAAAAACCAGGATATGTCCAGCAAGGGGTTCTAGCTGCTCAGTTCAGGTCAGTCAGGCATGAGCTCAAGTTATCAGATACTTTGGCACTCAGAATTGCATGTTTGAACCCCACCTGCAAGTACAGTGTCTATATGCATAACGAAGACTTGTTACCTACCAGTATGACTGCTAAAAATAGGTTTTCTAAAAAAACCATCGTTAATAAAATTCCCTCTTTTTCCTTTTCTTTCTTCATTCTTCCAAAGGAACAACAGAGAAGTTAAAATATTTTACCTAAGGTTTTTTTTTTCCCTTCAAAAATAGTAGAATGAAAGATATTCGCAGCCAAGAGAACCTGACAATACTGGAACTTTCTGAAACAAGGTTTTGCATATCTCACTTGGCAGCTGGCAACAGAATGTGACAAATGAGAATTCTAACTCCAAGCTGCTGGCTGCCAATCATGAATTATCTTATTCCTTGCAGTGAGAGCAGACCACAGGAAAAAACAAGCAAGAAAATAGGCCAGAGATATAGAGAAAAGACAGAAAAAACCCAACCAACCAAAAAACCCTTCTCCCCAAAAAATCAGGAAAAAGAGAAAAAAACACAATAAAGAAAGCAATCAGATGATGAACAGAAAGCAATCAGATGATGAATACAGTGCTGCTTGTACTTTTGATGCCTTATTTAGCATCAAAAATTCTTGTGTCACATTTTCAGAGGCTCTAATGAAGGTTATACAAAATTAAAAACATGGTCCTTGCTATGGGCATGTTTTAATTTGTTCTTGAGTTCATTTGAAGTGTGTCAACTTTTAATTGTTCTTTTAGAGGACTCATGACTAGCTGAGACTGCTTATTATAATACAAGGCCTACAGCTAAGCCTAAGTGGCACCCATCAGACTGTCTGGTTGTGATATTACCAACTTCAGAACATATCCTGGCTAAATAACCACTTTTTCTAACTGAACCGTGAACTAAGCTCTCCTCAAAGGAGGAATTCAAGTGAAGAACAACGTCTCTCTCATTTTCTCCTGTGCTCAACATGTGATGTATGCTTTTACTCCAATGTTTTCTGCTTTCTAACTTACCTACTCTAATGCTCATTTTTATACATATGAATAACACAATCTTTGAGTGATACACTTTTTGAGTGATACACTTGTGTTTAACTTCAGATGTGACCTCCATTTCCCTCAGTATTTTGTTCACTGCCTGGAAAAAGAGCCTTCTCTTTCTCAGTCTTTTAACTGTTCACAGATCATTGTTCTTTTCTGAAAATGTAAACATTGACTTCACACACACACACACACACACACACACACACACACAAGTCCTACTATGCCCACCTGACAAACTAGTGATCAAGGGAGAGTCCAGGTGACATGGTGACATTTTCAGAAGGTCATTTTTTTAAATGGAAGACATTGCAACAGCAACTAAACCAGAGGGAGCTGGTCTTTCAAGAAGTCTGGGGATCTAGATTAAGTAGTATTTTCTGTACCTTCCTCCAGTACTGAAACATGGTTCATCCTTTCACAGGGGCTGCATTTCCTCTTGCAGCCATTTAACCTGGCTCCAAGCATCTTGAATTACCTATGCTTAATATTTTTATGCTAGAAATATTTAGGTGTTTTTATGGTTAGCTTCCCTGAAGTTTGAAGAAGTAACAAAGAACCAGCTAGCACCACCACCTATTGGTGACAACAGGGAATTTTGTTATTAATTCATATTATATTATGTAAATTTATATTTATTAATACTTCAGGGTTTAGGGCAGGTGATATTTATTCTAAAAGCTGGATGAAGAAATTTAAGAGTAAATAAAGTCCTGAAAATGACAGGTAGCTTCTTTTTTTTTTAAAAAAAAAAAAAAAGCGCAAAATAAGTATTAAAGCTTTCCATAATCTTTTCCTGCATCAGTAATGAGAACTGGGAGTGCGATATCACATGTGTGGCTTCTTAAGGTTTTTTAATTTCATTATTTGAGTTTACTTAAAGTTTAGAGAGACTTAAAAAGCTTACTGATTGCCAGAGACAACCACAATTACAAACCTTGAAAGGGATTTATGACTTTTCAGGCATCTCATGACAATATACAGGAACTTCTCAGAATAGCATGAGATTTTAGAAAGCAGAAAAAAAAATAGACATCCAGCATCTTAATATCTTGCTGTTATGAGGATTCTACTAAGATTTACCCCAATATAATTTAAAAAAAAAAAATTATCTTGTGGATGATTACTTTTGCCTTCTTAGGTTATGGAACTAAGATAGTCTTACTCAGTCTAATATTTGTGAGAGTATTAGTCTCTGACAAATATTTTTTCAGTGAGTTTTTCTCAGTTGCGCCATTATCTCCTGCTTATCTCTTTGTCCTTACCTATAAATATCTTAATAATATCTTTAAGAGCAGAAACTCTGCAGATTAAGAAACACCTCAGGACTGTGTAGACCACTTCAGACATTGTATATCACAGGATAATATGCTATTTAGTTAAACATCAAATTTTGCTAAATGCTATTTAATGAAAGCAGGGATTTTTCTTACATTTCCTAACAGCATGAGATAAAGAACCTTAACATTTTCAAGTAGTAATGTGAAAAGCTGATTCTGATTTGGACTGACACCTATGATAATATTTGAAACTATTCCTTAATAAAGTAAAATATATAGTTTTAGAAACGGATCCTGCCAGTAGAGAAATAATATGAGACAGAACACTTACCTAGACATGCACTAGTTCAGCAGTGCAGTAAGTGAACAGACATTCATAAGTATTGTTTTGAAAGATTAATTTTCTCCATCATTAATAAATAACAACTTCTTTCGAAGCACTTAAAGGAAGAAATTTTGACTGATGACACTTACCTAGCATCCAACTGCTTAGAACAAAAAATGCTGTTGCTGATTAAAGCCTTGCTGATGTCTAGTGAAGGCTCTATATGTTTATCTACATAGAATAAGTCAGGAAAAAAATCTTAGATAAAGAAACAGAACAAATAGTGGAGCTACTTATGTTCATTGGCATTAAAACAGGAAGCTTTAAGGCACATTCCTTGGATACCCTTTTCTACAGCAGATCAGTTTCCTTTAGAAGAATGCTATTTCAAAGAGACAAATCATAAGACGGAAAAGTTTCCAGAAGTAATCAAAATTGAATCAATAGCTAAAAAGCGGGAGAGAGCAGAGTCATGCTTTAAAAGAGATCTTCTTTGGTCCTTGCAAGAGCAAGGGACTCTTGCAACCTTCCCCAGAGGATGGAAAACCATTCCCATGGCATTCTTTCCCATCATGTGTCTTCATACAAACTGTATGACAGTGAAAAAGGTTAAGATCACAGGGTTGTGTGACCATATAGCTGAATCTAACTGTGGTATTGGAACAGTTTAAAAGAGCCATTATAATATTGTTCTAATTTTCTGGGACATCATCTCTTTAAAAATATTCAAGAGACATGAGCCTAGTCTAATGGTCATTGCACATGCAGAAACTGATTTCTGATGAGAGCTCAGGTATCTGTAGTGAGAGCTTATGTCCACTGAAAGAGAGAGGCTCTCAAAAAGCATTACATATTGCCTAGTTTTAGTGCCCTCCTCCCTCCCCTTAGCATTTTCATCAAGCTAGCATTGCTCTTTGATCTCGAGTCATCACAGTGAGTTTAAGTCACACTATTCTGCAGGAAAAATGATTGATTTCCCTACCCACCATGTCATTTTACACATACATAGCAAAATACATTTGCTGGATTTTTTTGTTCAGTATCATGTCCACTTAATCCCAAGGAAATGCAGAAAACTTAATTTCTCTGATGTGGAATCATCAGAACTAAAACCAACTGCCTCCTCAAAGCAATCCATTTGTATCTGCATACAGATAATATTTTCAAAAAGACAAACCTCAGCATCTATCACCTCCTTTACACAGAGTGCACAAACACAACCACACAACTATAGCTCACATGCAGGTTTATATATCCTAATCAATCAGGCTGATTTTAATTAATCCTAATTGTCCTATTAAGGTTCTTGGCTAACAACAACACAGCAAAAAGGATTCCCTAAGCAGCCTAATTGACTTAATCAGCTCCTTAATAATCCTTCTTCAGGCCTTTAAAATGAACTAACCTCTAGTTCATTTTAATAAGCATATTGAGGAGGAGTATAAAGCCAACTACTTGACTCCATAAGTCAGATCTCATTGCTGCAATGAGAAGCATGGCAGGCAACAGACGCGTTTGAGTCTACAGAAAGATAAGGACTGCATTAGAAATAGGTGACCGGCTATTCTCCAGACATTAAAAGGCAATGGAGGAAGTTTATGGAGCTTTAGCTGCACTTTCCCACAGGGAAACATGGGATTTTAATCTTGGACTATAATTACAGTTGTTGATGAGTCTTCAAAGGGTAGTTGTACATAGTATTAACTACTAGGTATTAACATAGTAATGAGTTAAAAACCCTGTAAATTAAAAATATCCAAGTTAAAATAATGTGTGAAAAGAGCAAGCAACTTTTCAGTATTTTTAGTGCTAAACTTCTGCACTATATACATTTAAGATGTCCATAGAGGTTTACAAGGTATTGAGGGGAAACAACCTAAGTGCACAGGCTTTGGTTCTGACAGTGATTTGCACTGTACTTTGCAGAAATGAAAAAGCTCACTTCTTCAATACTTCTGTGTGTGCTAAAGTCATATTAGCTCTCAGGAACTTGAGCTGTGCAGCTTATTCATCACACATTTTTCCTTGTTGCTCTTTTTTGTCCAGCAGTAGCAGTATCCCTGGAGTATCTCCTCAGACAGATGACACGATATGTTCTTGACCTCATATTTTTTTCAGCTGGGGCTTTAGGACAAATTTTTTCAGAACAACTAAATGTTTAAAAATGCATATAAATCTCCACAGGATTTTCAGAATCACTTCTATTTGGGCATTTTTTGTTTTTTCTATTTGGTAAGTTTTATAAAGCATTCTAAAGCCCATAAGTGCATGTCTGTATCTGCCCTCCGCTGGTTCCATCTGTACATATGTACATGTAAACAGGACATCTTAATTTTCCTGACAGCAAGACAGCAAGAGCAGAACGTGTGAATCAAAGGATCATACTCAAGTTTATAGTGGCAAAAATCTTTCCTTTTGTTCCCAGTAAATATTAATCTAAGGAGTCATTAGTCCCTCAAAGGCTTGCACATTGTTGCACATGTTTTGACGACCTGAAAGTGCAAGCCAAAGCAACCGAAGGCCCATTGCAAAAGCAATGTGTATTATTTTCTACTGGTCTTCTGATTAATTAAACATTCTAAATATATGAACTAAGTAGATAAAAAGGAAGCAACAAAACATTATTTGCAGCATTGATTTACTTAAAGTTACTCATACTGAAGTGTCAGAGCAACTTTCTGAAGCCAAGGTCCACCTCAGCACACACAAAGGCTGCTCAAAGTGCTCTCTGCAAAGATTTATATGAAAGACAAATGCATCCTGAGAAAGCAGAATTTAGAATTTAAAAAAAAAATACTGAAACACTGTACATTCAGCCTGCTTCTATCCAGGCAGCCTTCAGCCGACGTTTAGTTTCTCTTTCTCAATGAGAGAAAGAAGAGGCTTGAGGTACCTACAGACATTACTGACAATTCCCAAACAAGCCAGCTGGATGCTTTAGCCAGTGTTCCTCACCCAATCTCCAGAACAAGGAAACGTTCTTGCTCAGGGGGTGTGGATGTTTCTCAGCAGAAGTAACAATAGTAAATAGATGGCAACATTCCATTCCTAAGAGTCCCTAGTTACATAAGAGGCTTATTCTACTACTTGGAAATCCAGAGTGTCAGAAGAGTATGCAATTCCATCCTCTTTGTGACATTTTATACCTCAAAATTAAAGCTGGAGGATGTGTGATGTATTATAAAGGTATTCCAGTCAATCAAATTCAGTAGAGAGCAGTTTCCTTTAAAGTGGTTACAAGCCTCAAGACTGAAAGTACTGTCCATTCAGAAATTAGCTGTCCAACAGATTTTTCCATGAGTCAGTTAAATTTCAGTGACTGAATCTATACTTAGTATAACCATTAAGCTACTTTAGAAGTTCTACTAGATGGTAAGAAAGCTCACATTTACCTTCATTTTCACACTCAAGGAATATGCAAGAGTAAGAAAAACTCTGGGTCAGAGCATTTGCCTACCTAGTCCAGGAGTCTGTCTTGAATACAGAGAATAGAAAAGGAAACGCAGGAATAATCCAGTCCATAAACTGAGTTTGGTTTTTGAGCTTTCTGAGGCTATCTGCCTCCACAGACTCGTGGAACATCAGTTTCCAGAAGCCAGAATCACTGACCCTACCTATCACTGGAAAAAAACTTGTCCCCCTCTCCGTTTGGTTTATGCTGTTCTCCTGTAAAATCATCAAGTATCCGGAGTTGTTCTACTCCAGGAGTCAACGACTGTTCTGTATTCAGTTTACGAGACACCTCTATAGTTCTGTAGAACTCTATCTTATAGTGCTCTCAGCTTTTCTTCTCTCCAAAGTGAAGAGTTTCAGACTTTTTAGGCTTTCTTTGCAAAGTGTCTGACCTGCTCTACTGCTGAGTCATAACCATGTCCGTGAAGGTTGGAAAACCACGTAAATGTAACAAGACTGTATTTTTTGTTCTGAATACCACTGCTGCATCAGTGTTCATGCAATATTGCGTTCACACTAATTTGTTTTGATGCTGCATTCATTTGTATGATAATTCTTGAAAGGTCTTTCTGTTCCTAGTGGAAGTGCCTATGCCATCTTGAACAATAATATTAGATAAGACTTCTCTCTTTCTCTGCATCTTAAGACCTCCTCTCAGATTGTGTGCAAAAAAGAAGCAGTCCAAACAACAATAATTGAATGACCATACACCAATCCAAAAAGTACAAATAGTTTCTGTATCTGTCTCCTCACAGCCACATCCTTGACTCTTTGATCAAGTAAACTACAGAGATCTTGATACGTGCCTATGAACTAGTGTTCTGAACTAGCAATAGCTATTTAAAACTAACCTCATACTGAAAATGAACTGTTTCAAATCATCACAAAGGACCAGTGACATTCAAATATTATTTGTCCTTCTGGTGTGCATTTGAGAAAAACATCTCAGTTAAGCATTTTGAAAGTATTTAATCTTAATCTTTCAAGCTCACTTCTATAATTATTCCAAACTGCTATGACAGTATGATTAATTCCTCTATAAAAGGCAGGAAAAAAATGGCACAATGTTTAGACTTTTCATACACATACAAATTATCAAACTGCTGATTAACATAAAGATTTTGAATATGGTAACAGCCAATTTGAATATGTAACTCTTTTAATGTTTTTTAAAAATTAGGATGCTTCACATTTAATTAGAAGCAAGATCATCAAAACAGGATACACAAATTTGAAGGTGATTGCTTTTTAAATCCTCTGTTCTGTAGTTTTGCAGGACTTATTTAATGTTAATAATACATTTCCAGGCTCAGGACAAATTTCAGTGTGCTCACTGTACATTAATAGCCCAAAGAAATTCAACATTGGGTTGCTGTTGAAATGAAACTTTTGTGTGTTACCATTCTTCCATTAAATAAAGGTCAAGCTGTTAGTTGACTGTCATTAGGCATAGTCTTTTGACTGCTTAAAGGTTATATAAATATTAAAGTTTATGAAGTCAGCCAGGAAACTTTCTTTTTAAATATCTTTCCACATTATTTTTATCTTTTACCAGAAACAATTCTACATCATGTGTAGTAGAGTGATGTGCTTTTCTTTTGAGACAAATATCTGCTTTTCCATAAATAATAGCTTTTTCTAAAATCACAGTGAGCAAATAAAAGGATAAAAATCTAACTTAAAAGTAATGATTCACATGCTTATTAAAAAACCCCAAAGCCACCCTATGACTTTATTTCATTTATCTAGACTCTGAACAGTGTGGCTTTCATTATTAGGTTACAATAGATCAAGACTTACGTCCACACTAACGTTGCCCTCATTTCCATTTATATTAAACTGGTATTTGTTCTTTAAAAGAGGCACATGAATGAACAGAAACTTGCCCAATCTCTGTTTGTTCAGCTTGTAACTTGCAAAATAGCAAATTCAATCTTGTTAAGAGGCTTATTCGTCCATTGTAGAAGATACCTGAATTGCAAGAAAGTTTAAATCTGCATAGGCCATACATTTATGTCAGAGGAAAAAGACAAATTAGGGAAAGGCAGTTTTGACTTGCACTAAAAATTGTACATAACCGTCTCTCTTCAAATATCCTTTACTCATTTTATTTCAGAGGTGGAGAAATGCCTTCATTTGACAATAGCAAATGAAAGTTCTCACAACACTGGGAATAATAATGAAATCACACTTATCCACCCCATCCCTTCCCCTTCCTTTATCCCACCCCAGCTGCTAGGGCCATTTGTCTCCTGAAAATCTGTCCTTGCCCACTGATCAGGAGAGTAAGTAGAGCCCATCATTCATGGTGTGATATTCTAGCCACACACAATTCATGACAAGGCAATCAATGATCTTAATTGTTCACCTGAATTATATTTCGAGCCTGGCTACTCACTGTCTCTCCATTGTCCTCAGCAAAACAATTATACTCTGTTTCCAATTTCTCTCTTTATTAAATGAAAGAAATAAACTAGAACTATCTCATAAGGATATAGGGAGTCTTGCTTCTGTGAATTTTCCAAGCACGAACTTGTAGTAACATTACCTGAACTGTTACGGGAGAAAAATGTCTGCTGAAACAAGTTTAGTATCTTGTAAACCACACTGATCTTCTTGAACTAAGATTCCAGGGGGAAAATCACAAGCTTCTGTTTATTTGATCTATTTTCTTCAATAAAAAAAAAGAAAAAAAACTTAAATTCAATGCTGCTCACTTATTTAAGAGCAAAACAGAGAATTCAGATAAGCAACTAATCAGAACATGTGCTATTATTGGATTATTGCCATTTTTTCCTTTAGCAGGTTCTTAAAAATATTGAATAAAAGCATTGTTCAGGCTTCTGGTTTCCATTTTCTATGTCTTGGGTTGTTTGGGGATTTTTTGCTGAACACAGATATTAACTCTGTTTATAATTTTTGTAATTGAATCTGTGTCTTATTCATGCAAATAAAATCTCTCCTATAACAAAGAAAAATAAAAAGAAAACAACCTGTGGGCTTTTCTTTAGGAAAAAGCGATATATTTCAGAAGTAAAATAAGAAAGTTTAATTGCCAAATAGAGTAAAATAGCAAAGAGCTGTAGAAAGCAGAAAAGTATTATTTCCAGCATAATTTTTGAGTTTTATAACCTTTTTAATTAAGTTTGCTAATCTATTACTGAAGTGGATGTATGTTATCTGTAACTGTCAGTGACATGTTCCTTAACATGTTGAGAGTAGTTATTTTCTCAGGAAATGAAGAGTATTTAGACTGTCCCAATGAGGCTAAAAAATACTTATCCTACATTAAAGTGAAAGTAAAGACATAAATGCTTTCCTGCCCAAGAGCACCATTGAGAACTAGAGTGACTTAGGTCATTAATTTCTCTGAAAGAGGAGTACTGTATATGTTTCTTCCAAGGAGTTTCCTTAAGATTTACGGGATATTAAGGTAAAAAGTTATCTTTTTCTCCTAGAAAGCTGACACTTTGGAAAATCTGTGGAAATTAGTATTTGAAGAAAGATCTGAACAGAGGTAAAAATAAAGTGTTTGCTTAACCATTAACTGTCTTGCAGGCAACTCGGCAAAATGATAAGACTTCTCTTGCTCTCTTCTGCAAGATTTCAGTATAAATCCATAGGAATTATAATTGACTATGATATCAATTTCATGTTACACAGTAGCTTTCTCCAGTTTACCTAATGTTGAAGAATGGGTGAAATAAAACACATCCAACTGAAACCCTGATCTACAGTGTGTTGCAGAAAATGTTTGCCCTCCTAGTTTGATATTCACTTCCAAAAATTAGTTCATACACTAAATTCAGGAGAAAGAATAAAGTTTAAGCATGTTCTGCCTTTTCTCTTTCCACTCTTCATCAAGGGCCTTTCCTGAGGATTTGTATTTACAGACACAGACAGAAAATCATATGGTAATGGTGACTCAGCTGAGGAGAAGCTTAACAATGTCTTGGAAAGGCCCTACTCAATAAGCTGATTCTGCTCTTTCCTGCAGAGATTCTACCAGTAGTTATTTTATATGATGAGACTTTCAAGGTCATAGAATATTGTAAGTTGAAAAGGGCCCACTGGAATCATCAAAGTCTAATTCCTGGTACTGCACAGGACAGGATGAAGACTCACACCACGTGCCCAAGAGCATTGTCCAATGAATAGAAAAGGGATTGGGCTGCTTCTGAACTAGGATTTTTCTTAAGCTTTTGAAAACAAATGAGGATAGAGTACGATTTTAAGGACAGGAGGGAAGGGACTTAAACAATTGAAAATGTGAAAGCACGGTATAGCTTATTTCCATTAACAGAAAAACTCCGACCACTTTAATTAGGTACATCAACTATTAAAGGGCATTCATTATTTTGCATCGTAACCATAAGATATTTTAAGGAATGCCAAACTATTGGTTTTCCAAGATTCTAGAGTTATACATCCAAAGGAAATATTTCTTCCTTTCTTCTCTAGATTTTCCCTGATTTCAGTAGTAGAATACAGTGTGTCATGAAGAAATAAGTCAATCCCATTACTTAGCTAGATTATAGTCAATTTTCTTATATTTTACACTAACATCAGCTCCCCAAACATATTTTTGCACCTAATACTGATTTGAAACAGCAGCTGCTTCTAATATTCCCCTTTCCTCATAGCCTGAAAAGTTTTAGGTAACAAGTCCCTTATTGCTATATTTAATCATCTTTGCTCCCAGATCTAGCAGGTAACTGCATGAAGGAAGGTCAAACCTAGTTTTTAGTGCTATGTTCAGTGCTAAGCATTTATTTAATATTGTAGGTATGCTATTTAGCATTTACACCATGCACATGCAAAACCAGAAATATAGCAAAATCTTGACCATTTACACAACACTGGCCTTACATTTAAGATCCTTCAGGACCTCTAGCAAAGCAAAACCCAACAAAAATAATTGTCAGTCAGCTGTAAGATTGTTTTTTATCTTGAAGTCTGTTTGTGATTGAATTTTAATCCTTAAACATAACTTGCAATATACTGCCAAGCACTGGTCTAATTGTCAAAGTTATTATAAACCACACAACTTTCAGAGCTACAAAAACAACTGAATTTTCCCATGACACTATCAGCTCCAAAGAATATCAACAATAGATATTGGAAAAGAAAACAAATTATTTAAATTCACAAGACCGACGTGCTCAAACAGACAAGAAAAGAGTTTAGTGAATATCCATTATAGAATTTCAATGTTTCGTTTTTAAGGCTACTATATTTAATGAGGAAAATCCACTGCAAGATACCGGCACTGAAGAAATGTTACAAATTAATGGCTGTTTAATGGGCCTAAGGGAGGAAACAGAAGTGATGACAACATTTTAAGCAATAGCAAGTCTCCTTGTAACCTTTCTAATTATTGTATTTCACTGCGAGAAAGAAACTCTTGTATAGTACAGTTAACTTAGGATCTGAAATGATTCTGATGACTAAAGACAATCAAAACAAAATTGCATAGATAATCCCTTTCAGGTGAAAGGCATTGAGTTCTGAAAAAGCCAAATACTTAAATTAATAATTTCCTGCACCAGTGTTACCGACTATATTAGGTTGAAGAAGGAGAAGAATGGATTTTACAAACTTTCATTTCCATTAAGTTTTCCTTGTTTTGGGAGAGATACAAACACAAACCTCTTTCCAAACTCAGATGTTGTTGGCCTCTATAAATCTGCTGGATTAACCTGGTGTTACACTTCCTATCACTGGTTTTTGTTTGCTGGCTTTAGGTCTTTTTGTTTGTTTTCCTGTTAATGGTGTTCACAATGATTGATGCAAAGCAATTTGAAATAATGAATCACAGTGCAAGAAAATTTAAACTAATAATATAACTGGGGCTAATCCTGGATAATTATCCTACATCTTCAAAATGTGCACAGATACCTCAATTCTGTTTGGAAGATCACAGAACTAAGTATCATTAGGACTTTATGTAAGTTCTGAGTCTGGAAGATTTTGACTCCTGTTGGCGTTTAAAAAATCTTTATTTACTGAACTTGAAATCTAAAAATGGTTTCATAAATAAGGCAGATTGATAATCTTAAGATTTATTATATCCTCCAAAATGAGTCCCCTATGTATTAGAACAATACTTCAGGAGCAAGGAAAAAATCCTCAACTTTATAATATTGAACTTCCTAGAACTACAACACAACCTTAAAGAATAAAACCTTTATACAAACATTCAGGCTAATAGAGACTGTGGACATATCCATCTCTCAGAGGAGATGACTAGCTCAGGAAAAATATGTTCTGAAGGCTTAAAGCTCACAAAGCTTCTTTCTAAAGACTATTTGGTAGATTAAGTGTGTATCTACCAAGTATTTGGGACTCATGCTAAACTCCCATGTGGACAATCCTAGTGCCTGAAAGGAAAGTCCTTAAGAGATAACTAATCAGTTCAGATGTTTTCACACAGCAAATGAATGGGGGTAGTTAAGCCACTGTAAATTCAATGCTGCTTATTAATCCCGATTATAGATAAACCCTAATTAAATTCTATCACTATAATCATTTTATGAAGTGGCTGTCGTATTGAAATAGGTGCCAAAATTACAGCTGAATCACATTAGTTACCTCTAAGATATTCAGACCATATTTGGCTCAGTTTGTAATAAAAGCAGTTTTCTTCACAAAGTTGTCAGAGCTACAAATTCAAGTAAAAACATGAAAGTTAATCTCACTATTTTATTGCTTGTTTTAACATGTCCAACATGAAATTAAAATTACTTTTTTTAGCTGGAACATTTATTAGCAAAAATACCCAAGGAGAACACAGCTCAAATGCACTCAGTACTGTTGTCTCTGCTGTGGGACAATCGCAAGTAAAAGCTGGCAGCTACTTGAATGCACACTTAGAACTTAACTATACACAGGCACCATATTTTCAAAAGCATAACTCTAATGAACAAATATAACATTCATTTACAATATCATTCCTGATTAAATGAGAACTGCAGCAGCCAGTGGTTTGCAGTGATTTATTTGGTGATAATGGAGTATTAAAAACTTTTAGAACTCATTTAGTGTCCTGCAGGTGACGTGTGATTGAATATTACTGTAGAACCAAAGCTCCCTGAGGGTTTAATCAATACATTTTTATGTTTTCCTGTCATATTTGCCCAGCTTTATTTCCTCTGAGCATGCTCTGAACACAAAGGGTATATGGTTTATACTCAAGCACACATGAGAGACAGGTGAACCCAATTACTCTGATGCCCATCAATTAAGTTTTCTCTGTGATGTAAAGTACATTGTAACAAATTGTATTAAGGAATCAGTTAAAAATAGCCACCTGCCTTCCCTTCCAACAGGTTTTTGAGGTTCTTTTAATAACTTTTCTCTAAAAAGCCTGGAGTATTCTTTCCTGTGGCAAAAAATTACAAAAGCCTATCTGAAAGGCTTACATTTATTTGTGATAGTGCTTTTTATTTCCATGTATTTTTAATATTCAGTTTTATCCACAAAGAGATGGGATTTAAAGCCTTTAAGTTTTGTGATTTATAACAGTCTCGAGGTTTTATTTATATTGAAGAAAAGAATCCGGACAAGGTCACATCCTTAAGTGACAGTGGTAGAATGGAAAATTTTATCAAGCTCACTAAAACTTTCAAACTGAAAGTGAAAATATAAAATTATAAAACAAAAGTACTGTGTTGAAGACAAATTCAAAAAAATTACATGAGCACACCAATAAGACCAACATTTTCAAATTACTTACTCAGCCTTACAAGAATTTTTTTAAAAGAGCAAATAGGGAGCTTAATTGTGGTAAATAAGTGTGTTTGTCCCTTATGCAAGTGAAAGACAATTCTGAGTATAGAGTATCCTTATTTTCTGTATTTCAATTCTTTCTTTTCATAAACAACCCTGTTTGTACTTTATCAGTGCCAAATTCAAAAGAAAAGCTCATTTTCACACCTGAAATTTCTCTGAAATTGAACACCTTACAAGAGCTCATACTGTAAAGTTAGCCTAACAAAATAAGCATTTATTAAGGATGAGTTTCTGCCTGTTTCAATCATTAGCTGTAAGACCAGAACAACCTGCACTGTTTTAGTGTCAGCATTGGCCGTATCATCTCCAGGTGCATTCAGGATCTTACTGCAGGTGAGAACTCTTTTTAATCTCTTGCAGGAAAAGGCTGAAATATATTTCCATTATTTTCAGGAACTGAGAAGGCTATATAATGAAAATGGAGGAGTAACTAATTAAATAATATGGGACTTGTTGTTTCTGTTAACAGTCACTTAGATAACCATTTCTATGTGTAGTAAAATAAATGTATTAAGTCTTTAGCAACAGAAAATGAATGGAAACATTTTATTTCCCTCCACACACATAAACCAAATGCACAAAAAAACCAGAATGGCACCAAAATACTTAAGTAAGAAAAATCACGTTTTATCATGTTATAACCAAACTGATTCTACTACTCAAATTATTTTGCAGTCAACAACTAAAACACAAGATGATAAAATCTTTTACCCTATTGATATTGGGGAAAAAAGGACCAAAACAATTCCTACCGCGTACACAATAAGAAAGTCAGAACTGTAAAATCTTCTTTATACAGAAGTAGCACAGCAAACATCTCTATTACTAGTAAGTAGAAAACAGGTGTAGTCCTTAACTGCAAGGTTCACATGTTATAGCTTTTCAGGTTTTTTCCACCAGATGGCAGGTGAAATTTTTTGTTTCCATATAGAAATAAGTTATAGCAAATTATGCTATTACTACACTCAGAAGCAGGTCATTGTAAGGTTTTGATTCTCGATTAATGACAACTTATATTTTGAGATTTATGATAACTAGAAGCTTAACTATGCTTAAGCACTGAGATTGCATTCCTTGGAAAAATAAGACTGAGAATAGCACATATAGACCATGATGTGATGTATTTTTCTGTACTGAACAATTTTAATACACGTAAGAAAACACTGTAATTTCTTTTCCCTCTATTATATTTGCTCACTTGTGGAATCAAATGCACTCTCTGAAATTCATTCCTCTTCTTTCTAATTGTTCTACCTCTCCAACGTGGTTCTTAACCTTAGAAGTAACGCTATCACAAGAAAATGCCCTCTCACTCTGAATTTTAATGGAATTAGAAATTCAGTAAAACAAGCCAGAAAACTAACTTTTGCAAAATCTAAATTCCAGAGGCTCAACACTGTAAAAGTCAGTTTTCTCTGTCCACCTGAAATGTCTGTCACTGAAGACAAAAAAGGTTCAAATTCACTGTCTTCAGAGCAGAAACCTTCCAGCTGGTGTGGAATCAGAGAGTTCAAACAGTGTTCTTGTAGCACCTTTACATTAGCAGTTTAGTTTTGGACCTCCCCATTGCCCCCACTCTCCAAACAGTGGTTATCCCAAGAAGCAGACTCAGGGCACAACAGCTGCCCAGGAATTGGATGAAGCTACAGGAGCAGGTTAGACGTGCTCCAGCCATAGATGGGCACTTGACAGACACAGCCTGCAGGAAACAATATCCTAAAACACTTGTAGGGTGGATGTTGGCTCCCCTGTAGCAGCTGCTCCGCTCGGCAGCTCGCCCTGACTTGTGCACAGCCCTAAGCAATTAACTTCTGCCCACTGAGGTCAGCCACAGGTGTCAGGGTTTACAATCATTGCTAATTGTGCTGCCCCTGTTCAAGCAGCCAAAAAAATAAAAAAAAAGAGAAGAAAATAAAAAATTATATAGAGAGCCTTCCCCAAAGAAGGAATAAATAACAAAAATGTGACTGTTAGAATGAAATACAGAGCATTTCTTGCTGCAGTGGGATGTTTAAATTATGGTATCTTAGCCATTTTTACTGAATTTTATCTCAATTCTCTACAGCTTTTCAATATTAGGCCTTTAGCTCCTCTATTCTGCTACCTAAATATTTCAAAAACAGAATTTACAGAAAAAAACAGGACAGAGAATGGAGAATTACCAGGCCGCTGAACCAAGCTCAGCAACCCGGATTCATTAGATTCTAGACAGAAAACATATCTGGAAAATAAATGTTGATATTTATTAAAATTGCACATATTTGCAAAATAGATTTAAGCTGTGTCTAATATGGCTTAATTAGAGTAATCCATAGAGTATATTTTTATCTCAATGAGAACGTATGGAATTACATTCAGAAATCCCCGAGCAAGAGGATTTTAAAATACCTTTTGGGTTTTATGCTGTTTTATAATGTAAGCTATGTATTTGATAGTTTTACACATGTTATTACGTTCCTAACTACATCACTCCTACTAGTGTTCTGCCTTGAGCCTCATCAAAAGAGCAACGTTACCCTAAAGACAGTGTTTGTCTGCCTAGGGTTACCTATAGCATCAGCATTTAACACCAATTTATCTTTGAAATCATATTTTATCATGACATTGTATTTACATAAGTTATATAGAGTACTTTTACAAATACACTACAGGGTAAATGCATAACAGGATACTTAATAATTTCAAGATAGATAATAATGTTTAGACTTAAAACAAGGCAACCATAACTGTTTCATTGTCAGTGCTCCTGTTTAAAAAAATAAAATAAAATTCTATAGATCAGAATCTGTGGAAAAAACCCTAAACCCACATTAAAAGCATTAAAAACCAAAAACCAAATCCAAATATAACCAACTAAAACAAAACAACCATCCCAAATTATCTTTACTTAAAGGAATGTATGTCTATAGGCACAGGTGGTGTTAAGGTGGTGAATGTGCATGTAACAGTGCTCCACTTCCAATGTCAGCAGACAGCATGAATGACTTCAAATGACACTTTTAAGCATAGACCATATTAGGAAAGAATAGCTGAACTACTTCACATCACCAATTAGTGGTCGGGTCAAAATAAAACATCTGTTATCATAGCTTTTACACTCCAGCTGTCCAAACTGTCTCACTGTTCTTTCTCACAAACACAGACTCAGAGAAACACACAAAACATTTCCATCTAAAGTCATATCTCACATATATTCAGCAAATATGAAAGTTCCACACAGTCCTTAGCTGTGGCTTAGACTTGGGCCATTTGATGGCCATAAGGTCAGGAGGAAGCCTAGTGACAGCTTTGCTCCTCTTACATTATCTTTTATCTGTGCAGGACGCAAAGTACTCTCACGGTGCTCCAGGATTGAGGAACTCAATCTCAGCCTGGGGAGACAAATCTCTTTACCTTTTTCAGGAACAGAACACATCCATTCACCCTGACTTTCATATCAAACATATAGACAAAATGTTATCCAGAAACAAACTCTGCTGTAATCATTGTATCTCTCTGAGACAAAAAAAAAAAAAACAACAACAAAGTTACTTTGCTTAATACACTCCTATCATGTATAGAGTGAAGAAAGAATGTGTACTCCATAATATAGACCATCAACAACATAATAGAATCCCTTATCCGTATGAAATTTATTTGTGAGGGAAAAATGTTTTTGAAACAATACCAAATACACTAAAAAGAATTTAAATTTGGCAATGTTTTCACTCTCCCTTCTGCACAGATGCACAAGCTATACCACAAAATAACATGAATATTTCAGACAGCTGTTTTGCAGAGTCTAAAGAGACGAATTCCATTATCCACTTTGCCAGATATTGCAAACACCTGCCTATCTCAGGTTTGGTCAAGTAGCTGAAACAAATGGCTGAAAGACTCGCAGTGGGATGCAGATCTTGTGTATTCTTTGTACTCAGGAATCCACCACTGATCAAACTATTTAAGCAAACGAGCTGCTCAGACTAAGAAAAAGTACCCTTCTTACCTCCTGAGGAAGAAAGAATGTAAGCAGCCAAAGGAAGTGGGAGGTGAAGAGTAGGCAACAGACCAGTGCAGCTTTTCATGGCTTCTTGCAAGAAACATCCATATATTTAGCACTCTGTTGAAGCCTATCCTAGCTATCTTTTCCTGAAGCTCTGTTTTTCTCCTAAGTTTAATTTAAATTGATGTGACTCGAAAATTGAAATAAAGAATAAGCACAAAATAACTAAAAAGCAAGGGGCATCTTAGACTAGCACAGTTGCATCCCTCAGTGGGCAATTCCGTGCCTTTTGAGTACAGAGGCTGAACTGCTGCTTTGATAGCTCTCATTCCCAAATTAGAATAACTAAGGAATCCGTATCACTGAGCATTAATGTTCTGGTCACACTGTTTGTCACAATCCCTCCTGTCTACAAATATGAAAAAAAGTAAAAATTCGTATTACATCAAAAATAAATAAGTAGAGAAATTACCCCCTTCGCTATTTTTTTTTTAAGAAAAAATAAATGCAACATAGTTGACTAATTCTTTTAATATCTCGTTTCACATTCAAAAAGTAACCTTAGGCTGACCTAGAGTAAGGTCAAAACAAACAAACAAAATATAGTTCTAACATGTCCCGTTGCAGTCTTTGAATTCTCTGGCTAAATAGCTAACCATCTTGAAATGAGAAGAGTTTGAATTTTATTTATTTATTTGTTATTTCATTGACACCTTCAAACTCAAATCTCATCCCTTCTACAAAACGTTTGCCATCTGAGCTAGGCAATACACATCAAAAGCTGCCAAATTAGATGGTCCAATCTCAAAATTAAGAAAATACATCAATAACTGCACTTACTATAATCACACTTCTGACTCTGGTGTAATAAAGCTGAAGGAGGAACTGGCAGAAAGGCAGGACTGGTCTTTTGCCAGGCCACATTTCCTGCAAAGTCAAAAGTGAGAGAAAGTGTTCATGAAGATGAACTACTGCAATGAGATACGGCTAGCAAGAAGAATTAGGAGCTGAGGGACAAGGAAGGCAGAATGTTATAGTTTAAAGCTACAAACAGATTGATTACAAACTAAAAGGGAATAAGCATCCACGTCTGGAAATTGTGACTGGAACAGAGCAGGTGCCTTGAACTGCTCTTTCCCTGCCTTACATGCAGCTCCATGTCTGCAGCTTCTGTGCAGCTGTGCAGTGCAGAGTGGGAATGTAATGAGCTCTAACACAGAGTGGATGAAGGTCCTGCAACTTTTGTCCCCAGAACTCAGCGATAGCACTGGCTGAGATGAACAGGAGGGCGTGGCTGCAACCCCTGAGGGATCCCACACACAGCCCTGTGTGTGTGTCTGGTACCTGCATTCCTGCTCAGGAGCTATTACCTTGGGCTATGTGATGCAGCTGGCTTTTTAACAAGTGTGTCATAAATTTAAAAATTCTGGTTCAACTTTTTTGTTTAAGCGAAAACCACATTCTGAATAAAGGAATCAGTCTCAGAGGAAGCTCTGGTAGGATTAGAGTAAATGGAATAATGAAAATAGATTTAAAACCTGTAGTGTTACAGTGATACTTAATTAAGTGCGGAAAGCAGGCCTGTTTGAATCAAAGAGAATATGTTTTATTCAGGGAAAGGTTTTTAGGGACTTTTCAAAAGAGCTGAAAGAAAACAGCTTCCTATTTCAGTTTTAAATAATGTAGTTTAGGCGATAGGCATTTTTTATCAAAAGTAATAAAAATTTCCTTTTGATAAGAGAAGCCTTTAGAAATTATTTCTTTAAACATGTCACACTACACAGTGAAGCCAAATCTGATGAAAATGTTTGCCAGGTCCAGCAACAGCTGGACCCATTTTTATTTTGATCAGATCTGGAACTCAATGTCTTTAATCATTGTTCCAGAAAAAGCTGTTAGTATATAAGCTGTCTGCACGTTTTCCACTTATTATTATTCAGCTTCATACTCTTTTGCCTTAAGGAACTAACTACAGCAAGTATAGCACTTTTATTTGCTCTGGCTAAAGACAAGTTTTTGTTTGGTTTCAATGAACAAGTGTCAAGGAAGGTAAGACCATTTACTACTAGTTGCACGGTCTAGTTGCGTGTGGCTTTGTTAAGCCACACAAATTGAAGATGAGCTATTTTGATATAATATCACTGCTCTATCAAACACAGACCCAAACCCAACTATTCTGCAGAACTGAGCGCAAAGCAGCATACTGGAGCCTTCAAACAATGCAGTGGGGAAGGTTCACCGACATGCTGAAAAGATTCTGAAAGCTGAGCCCTGAAAATTCACTTTGGGTCAGTAATTCATATCAGCTGTGGTAAGAAAAAAAAAAGTGGTGAAACATCTAACTTTTTCAACCTAGATATTTCTCATCTCTGAGAGGTACCTGTGAGATGAAGAGATGTTGAACGGTACAGGTCATGAAAGGCAGGAGACATACATCCATTTCGATATTAAGAAGTTGTTTTGTTCACTGTTTTGAAATCTGCTAGTGTAGCAGAGAGATTGCAAGAGTAAAATTTAATTTGGAAATATGCAAAAAACCGAAAGCAAGTAAGACAGTAAACACTGCTGAATAAGTCAAAGACACAAAACCTACATTGTCAAGACTTTTTTTTTAAACTCTCCAAAGTAGAAATCTCTGTTGCTTGATTTCCACACCTGTAAGTCATGATTATAGACACCTTAACCATACAAATTGAAAATATATTCTCATAAACTAATAATTAAAGCCAAGAAGAAAACATGATATGAAAGAGACAAAATATTTCCTCAGTGATACCAATGGCAAAACGTATTTCCTGGATGTGTAGTTTCCTGCAGAAAGTTAGAGTGCCTTTTATCTGTCAGTGTAATACAGAACAATTATGCTGCTAATAATCCATAAATATAAACTCATCATATCTTGTTGATCACTAAATTTAACTAAGTTCTGACAACTTTATTGTAAATCTTAAGGAATGGAATGAACACATTTGACTGTCTATTTTTAAGAGTACAAGTAGAGTTAAGAAGAGGAAGAAAATCAAAGCCAAAACACATGACGTTTATTCTTTTGCAGGCTTTTGGTACAAGTTTTTGCTCCAAAAATCATCAATTTGGCATCTTCTTTATGAATCATAACTGAATTCTAATGATTATAAACCAGAAGGAGGAACTACTTGGAAAGAATCTGCCTCATGTTAAGATGTTCTATTTAAAAAATAATAATCTATACTCTTCTGTATGCAACCAGAACCAATATTTATTGAATTTCACTAGGCTGAAATGTAACTTCATATGGACTGACACAAAATTCATAACATGAAATTTTATTTGGGAATACAGAAATGTACTAAGCAAAATACAGGAGTAACCAGAAAGCCAAAGAGATGACATTAAAAAGGATAAATTGTAAAAATCCCCTAATTTATCTCATAACAATTGAATGTATTGTTAATCAGTGACTTTTGTTACAATGACAAAGGAAAATGGGAGCATCCTCCCAAACTAAAATCTTTCTTCAGCCTGCAGACAACTCAGTTTTTAAAAACTGTCTGAATCTGTGAATTTGATTTCAGTGCTCTCAGAAAAGCACACTGCACAAGCCATTATGCCTCACAGTCCTGGCAAATTTAGTGCATCTATGTCTATAGCATAGAAAATTATTGCTGTAACAGTATCATTAAATATATACATATCCTTGAAGACACTGGTATGGATAGCTTCAACTAAAAATTATATTTTGGGTTACTTAGAATTCCATTTCCTCAAAGGGCACCTTTTTTTTTTTTAATTGATTGATTGATTGATTGATTAAAGGACCTCATTTGCACAGACATTTCTTGAGGTTTTGTTCACTTGTTTTAAACAATGAAACTTGAATTTTTCCTATATTGTGTTTCTGCTCCTCCAATACACAGTTTAGTAGAACTTAAAAACAATTGGAGAGATGTGAAGATTTTCCCCATTAAATACAGAAATCACTGGAATTTCAGCTGCATATACCAACCTTAATTTGTTATATATTTTTGTGCATTAAGCTAACTAGAAGATCAGCTCCCTGTGACCTGCTTTTTGTTTGCCCATTCACCATCATAGTGTGTGTCACATAATGATGTCACTGCAATTGTTTTAAAAAGGATAAAATTTATATGAAAATGCATTTTCTTACTGTTCTCACACTTTCTCAGAACCTTCATTATCATTCTGCCTTCAAGCTACTAGTGTGTTATTTAATATAAATGGAAGCATACTTGGTCCATCACTCAGTTGTATAGTAATTAGACCCCAAATGCATACAGAGAGTTGCAAGGCTGCCAGCTGGATAAAATGCTCAGTGTTTCCTTTGTAGATATTTGTATTCTGATTTAACTCTTTTCTGTCTTCAAAATCAAAGGAAAGAGCATATTGGCAGAGGAGGATAAAGGAAGAGACCAAGTAATTCAGTGTTATGTAGGCCTCATGGTAACTCAAACTTATATATGAAATGGCAGAGTTAGTACAGCATATCTGTCAGGCTTGGTAACAAAGGTGTGGGCTTGCTTCCTCAAGATTTCTCTCTCTCTTTTTTTCTTTTCCCTCTTCATCAGAATATTAATGCTCTTCATCATCATTCTTTGGAAGTGTGACACATATCACATTTCCCATCCTTCTGAGCATATGGTCTGGAACTATTCAATAGCTGCAATATGATGATTCCGGGCTGCTGAGCGCAACTGATTGGCACATTAAACTGCTGGGAGACTCTTATCTGGGGCAGACAGGATTCTTTCCAGTGCAGTCCTAAGGGGCCCTCAGTAATGAAAAATAGTAATTCTAAGTCTTTTCTACCTGTCTGTTGCCAGGCATTTTAAAATGGAGTTTCAATAGTTTTTCATTCCCCATAACCCTTATTAAAGCAAATCAAGTGTAAGCCAGAAGAACCTGGAGAGTTTCACTAGAGACGCTGCGGTTATCAGTTTAAGAATAGGTTTTTCAAAGCTTATTTAGCCTTGCTTTAAACACTGTAAAGTAGCCTAATACAGAAAAGATTTTAATACAAATAGGTATCAAATTAACTAAATACGGTGGTATGATGCTTGTTGAATAATAAAAAACCCCAGTTGTTTTAAAAGAGATTTTTCCCTTTATTATTAGATCAATAAAGAGTAANTTTTTTTTTTTTTTGCATATAGGCAAAGTTAGAGAAGTCAAAATGTAATTGAAGATAGAAAATTCATCAGTTCTAAAGAGATTCCTTCACCTTCTTCAGCCTCCTCTTATCTGTGATTCTAGTGATAACCATTCATTCTCTTGATAGGAATGACAATGAGTGAAGCATTTGTTTCTGATTCCCGTTTCTTCAGCTAAAGGGGGAAAAAAAAATCACCTTCCAGACTTGTGACTCACTATAAAATAAGGGAAGATTTTTCTGAGAACAGTGATTGCTTGAAGAATTACTGTAGGAATTGGATACTGATATCAAGACCTAAGGACAGAGTTTTTGTGGTAGACATAGTGGCAATTTAAATAGTTTACACGTATAGCTTTTAACTGGATAAGATAATGCTTCACTTCATTTCCTCTATAAAACAAGAAAAACTGATTTTTTTCACCTCAGTGTAAGTTTTATTATGTTGAGATCCTTAAACAGTAACTGTGTTATTCCCTTCCAGATCATGTTAAATCCTGAACAGATACTAGGATGTACAGGACTTTGCAGCAGATGCAACTTCTGCAGTAGCGCCCCATATAAGTTAAATGGAGCATCACTAAAAAATCTTTGCAATGTTCTCACTTTCTTATGTTTTCAGCTTTGGTAACATTGCACTGGATGCACTATGCTCTAAATAACAGTTTCTGGAAGTTTATGAATTTACCACTCTCTGTCATGGTCTTGTAGCTTAGAAAATACGGATGCAGAAAGGACTTTATTGCATAGAAATCGGCCATTCATATCATGCAAATTCTTGGAAATTAGAGTTCTTCCTTTTGAAGCTGTAGAAAGATTCCAGAGAGAATTCCATACTTATGTCCTCTTCACCAGTATTGCTAAAATTTGCAACAACAGCCCATTTGCAGGGATTAACTTTTACCATTTTTGGTTTACAAACTTCTCAGAGGAGAGGCAATAATTTCATTTTAAGGCTGCTAAAAAGAAACCACATGCAAAACTGCTTCTTTTCACATAAAGAATAATATTTAAATGATACACTTGTCTTTATGCTTCACATAAAAACAGCATTAACATTTGCATTCTTCATGGACTAACAATTTTTTTTACTTAGTTTCCAATGTATATGTGTTTAAAGTCTTATGCTCCTCTGGCATCACTGTAGGGTGATGTTCTTGTAATGTTATGAGCCTTCAGCTTGGTAAAACTGAATTCTTTTCAATGATGATATATTAAAGCAGTTGGATATACTAATATTTGTACAATTCTCCAGCTGGATATTTCCAAAACCGCTTATTTTCATGTTTACCTATAAAAGATAAAATCACTTATTTGGAGAACTTTATGAGTGGCTTCTTGCAGAGTAATCTGCTGTGAGAGACAGAGCTGTGGATCTCAGAATGACAACAGCTGACAAGGAATATCTTACATACACAGTTGTACAGAAGGAAATGTTTATTCATTTTAGATTTCTTTGTGGTTTATTCCTATACAGGCTTCTCTACAGACAAGAAAGAATCAAGAATGAGTTACTAGCAGTGAAGTGACTAGGAGTAAATATGATAAGAAGGGAGCTTTCATATCTGAGAATGATCCGTACTTTTTTGGGCTCTTGGGGAAGAAACAGCAGTTATGTAACTCTGTGAGACATGTTCTACTATTTGACATGTAGAACTCCTATAGCTGGGTAGGCAGGTCTTATTTAGCTGTGCATAAATTTAATTAACAGTTTACCTAAGTTATCACATGCCTGTGATGTTTAGCCAGCTCTTGTGCCCTATTCTACATTTGGAGAAAATAGTAGTACAGGTCAGAGGATACTTAGAAGTTTCAGAATTTGCAGAATTTTTTTTATTTCTTCCACACAAGTGAAGATGTCATATCACCAGTATAATGTAATATTTAAAAATATAATACAAATTAGGAGTGGCTGTGGCAATCCCACATGTTCAAGACTTGGAATATCTGTGACACATATTACATTTTTCAAGTACACCAAGCTGAAAACCTTCTCTCCTGACAGAGTCTTGAGGCTTGCTGAATTGTATTTGAAAGTAAATAAGGTATCAACATTATTAATTTTAATGCATTTAATAAAATACTGCTATCAAAAATCTGCAACTAATCACAAAACATTGTATCTTTTCTTATGTGTTGACAAATGCACTTTCACGACGTAAAGTTGTACATTATTGTTGTGGTTCAATGAATATCTTTCATGAATAACATATTTGATTAATGATAGAATATATTGTAATTTGGGGAGATTCTTAAAGACAAGGAGAACATGATGAAAGAAAAAGTCCTCATCTTTTTAGGCTTTTTCCCACTGAAATCTCAGACACATGCTCCTTTTCCCCCACCTTGACTAGGTATCATGTTCCCTGAATGACTTTAGAAGTCTTTTTCCTCCAGTCAAGCAGCCTGTCATTAGCACAAAGTAATCCTTACTATAATGGTCTTTAATTGCCTTTAATTATTTTATATCTGAATTACCGTACACTGCAGGACATTCAAAGCCATAATAATAAAATATCTTATTACAGTAGCTTATTGAAGTACTACTGGGCTTAGACTTCTGGGAATCATTCTAAAGTCCAACACTGATTGTAAATCATTCTGATCTCTATGTGTAAGTCAATGGGGATATCACATAAGAAACTGAACTTGTAAACTTTAAAACATTAATTCCTACTAGAACCAAAGGCATTAAATTTCTTCACTCATTGTACTTGGGTTAAGCTAAAGCTCCAAGAGCAAGGCAAACATCAACTATGGCACAAAATCAATGCTTTCTCTTCTCCTAAATATCCAGTATTGGTGACCCATAAAATCCCTGAAGCTAGCCCAGAATGGCAAACACTGGTCTATTAATGCCTCCTATACACATGCCACATCCTGAAATCACCACTTAAAATCTATTCTCTCTTTCTGGAGAGATTTTAGGGCAAGGTTATTTCTTGAAAGACAAAGATAAAAGGCAGCCTATCCTCAGCAGAATCTCAGCTACTAAAATGGTCATTAGAAAAGTTGATCTTTTGCTAAAAGGAAGTAATTTTTTAAAAAATAAGTCAATTATATTTGCAGCAGAGGGGGCTTTTAAAGGTATGGAATACTAACATCTGTAAAGCAGATGTTTAAACAAACAGACCTATGACAATATTTTCTAAGGGGCTGTGACCAATGCGCACAGGAAACACAGGACTGCCATCAGAGAACCATAGAAGGGTTGGGAATGACCTCAAGATCATCTCATTTCAACCCCACGGCCACGGGCAGGGACACCTTCCGCTAGACAAAATTGCTCAAAGCCCTGTCCCACCTGACCCCGAATTCTTGCAGGGATGGGGTATCCACAGCTTCTCTGGACAACGTGTTGCCAGGGTTTTACCACCCTCACAGTGAAGATCAGGCAAACATAGTTTTGCTGTGCATCAGCACCTCATCAATATGTTTGTAATACTTGATTAGCCGGCTGTTTAACCTCATGAATGACTCTGAGCCAAAATGTCAACACCCAAAAGATGCAGACAAAAGTACTTCAGCTATACATAGGTATGAGTGGCCTGTGGTTTTCTGTGGTTATCCAGACTCACAAACAAGTTTTATGTTCAAAGGACATAAAGCAATCAAAACACGAGGCACTGTTATTGTGGGTTTATTAGGCTATTGCATAATAAACACAGCGCCTTGTGTTTCCAAGGCCTGGGAGTGCTGAGCAGCAAGACACAACTATATACAGGAGAAAGCTGTAGCCCAGGACTTGGATCACCCCAGTCTGGCTGCAACACAGCAACAGCAGAGATGGGGAAGCATTTCTGATTTGTGTCACAAATCAGCTGCCAAATCACATCAGCTGCCAGTGTGTTCTGCTTTGCTAAGCCATCATTAAGCCTTTGAATCTGTACAGACTTAAGCCACCTACTCTTGCCAGAGCAGCAGGAATAGGAAGCAGGCAGCACTACTACATCACAGAGCTAAAGACAGCCCCACTTCTGCCCCCACTACCCCACTGGCCCCCCTCTTGGGTTTTTTTCCCATTATTTGTTAGGAAACTTACACATTGCACTTCGAAACAACATCAAAACTACTTTTAACATGGAAAAGTCAGAATGGTCTCTCATGAGGTAACAAATAGAATTAAAGTACAGCAAAAGCTAAAGACAGTGTTTTACAGGAACTTCACTGGAAAACAAAACAGACATGAGAATCTCATGAGAGAATACTAGCCATAATATCAAATAATTGTCCAGTGGTTTCAGATCTTCAGATAGTATTTGTTGTGACACTACAGAAAATAAATCTCTGATTTCAAATCATTTTTTCTGAATCTCGATTGAATTTACTAAACTTTTTTGTCTTACTTATCCTTGAGATCATTCTTTTCCTGTCATAAGGTACCTCAGGCAAATGTCAAAAACTGCAACCCTCTCCATCACAGACTAGTTTTACCATCAAATCTTTTCTGTTCAGATGTAACAGAGACATTCTGTCAATACTGTGTAGTAAAATGTGCCCTCAGAAAGGCAAATCTTTCATTTCATTGTATTTTATTTTGTCTTTCATTAATAGAGTGTATTAAAAATCACTTATGAAGGAGACAAGCAAACATAGACTTCACTCTTTGGAAGACAAAATGTTTGTTAAATTTGTTGTCATATGCCTACCAAACCAGCACAGCTGAGACTGATAAATAAGAGTTTGATTAGCATTCAAATTATAACTTGTCCATTTCTCTTCATAATGACAGCTTGACTGAGATTGTCCATTTTCTGAGACAAATAACTGCGACATTTAGTAAAGAAGTGAGAAAACCATGTTTGGCTTTTATTTTGCTTTAATGACTTTCTTGGCTATGTTTATTTGAAGAAGAATCTAGCCAGCTGCCTTTAGTTCCCCTTCTGTTAGGTTATGATCTCTCTCAAAACAATACTTGAAAACAGTTCATCTAAACAAAATTCAAAAAGGGCTACAGAGCAGCTGAAAGACAAAATGAAATTGTGCCAGTATCACTAAACTAAATTCAGCAGAATGATTTATGCTAAAAAACCTGGAGAAAACAATTTGTCCTCAAACTTCCTTATAAATAATTTATTTTCAAGCACAGTATAGCACTGGGCTCTTCTTTTTCCCTGTCCTGTGGCACGTAGTGTTATTAGACACATTTTCAAGAATGCATTGCATTATGCACCCACAATCCACAGGGAAAGATTAGGGAGCTGCTTTATGCTGTACTTTAGAGACACAATCTGCACACCTGTACAACCATGTGCATGAGTTGCATCTGACCATGACTGCTCAGTGTCTATCAGTTGAGATGCAGGTTAAAAAGTATGTTTCTTAAAAGTGTTCTGCACATTAACTATTCTGAGATGGCCCCATTTCGTTAGAGACATGCAGTAAAGTGGTAGGTCATCCATGATGATTCCCTTAAAATATTCTGTTCTTCATCGCAATGAAACAATATTTCAACGTGTATCATTCTCTCGCTTTCCACAGGACATACTGTTCTCTAACAGTTATTCCCATACTCCTATTGCATCTGGTGAAGTAGGAGGGTCTTTATGACTAAAGAACACTGTCAAGTGGTAAGACATGAAAAGAAGCATTTACAAAAGAATCAGTAAGAGAATTTGCAACAGTTTTAGGCAATTTGCTAGCTATCACCAAAATCATGAATTAGAGGATACTTCAAATTCTTCTTAAATGTTCTCATCCCTTCCATAAGCCTTCATACTTTATTCATTTAATTATACAATATGGATTGTTACTCACTTGTGTTAGATATTCAGTATTAAACATCAGCATAATTCAATCTAAATTTCTCAGATGTACTTAAAAATATTAAAGACATTCAACTACTTTGTCAAATGGCTTACTTGAAATGCTGCATTCTACAATGTGCTATTTAAAAGGGGACTGAAATTTTGAAAAAAAGAAAGGCCAAAGAGGGAGAGCCAAAAATCTCAGCAAGTAACTCAAAGTGTTTTCTCTGTTCATTATGCAGAGTCAGTGCATCATGCAAAATAAGGCTTGTATAAACCTTATACTATCCAAAGACCACACTTGTAGACATAAAGTAATGGCCATCTAATTACAGCTATAGAAAATCTTATTCTAGTGAAAAGTCCAAGATTAAACAAAATATTTGTGAATTCCTGGGCATCTGAAAATTTCATCTTGCTAAAAATCCAGGAAAGCTTCTCTGCTGAGCTACAAAATATTCTCAAGTATGATAATTAATTGAAATTAAGAACTCCCATGTGGCACCAGATTCACATTAGACTAGAAGGACCAAACAGATTTCCTAGTTAATGGAGTATTTGTTTTACCTTCACATAAAATGCATTAGTAACAAAGCAGTTCAGATGGTTCCAACAGCACATACTTTACATCATTTTAACCTTTGTAATGTAAATCAAAATATCCTGCCTATTGAAAGTACAAAGCTAAAACCGTTTTATTCTAATAGAAAGCCAATAACAAAACAAAATCAACCAAACAAACCAAACAAACCACAAAAACAAAACCATAAGAAAACCCAAAGAACAAAAAAGTTTTAGCTCGCAGAAGTTTCTGTTTGGACTGAATACTGCCTGATTTTACACAAATTCCTGGGTTAGAAGGGAATGTTATAGTACATCTTGTATGACTGGTGTCAATGTGCCGAAATTCACCACAAGTTCAGAGGCCCATTTATTGTGTGGCTTTCAAAGTGAGGAAAGTGTTATACCCAAAAGCAAGCATACATGCAGTGCAGCCTTACAAAAAGATTTCTGGATTTTTTTTAAATTACATTTATGTAATAAAATTGAATAGTATAATCAGAGAGTTCTGGAGATTTCGAGGGAACGAGTGATTTACAAAGAACTCAAATCCAGATTTCATCTTAATATTGAACTTCATATGTCAATGCATGAACCCAGAAACAAAACTGCTTTACAGCTATGTGGCATGTGAATATGGCATCAGTCTAGAATAGTTGTTATTTGGATATTTATTGTGTTCAACTGATCATTTCTTCTTTTTACATCTTTTTGATGTATTCACACTTTATTAGCATTTTCTATCTCTCCACAGTTGTGACAGGATTGGCTGCAAATTAATATTCTGAAAAGTCTCCTGAATACTCTTCCCTTCTGTGAGCCACAGATAATTTTGCATGCGATCTGCTAATGCTTCATAATTATCTTATCTCACCAACTGTGTGACACAGCAATTCTTACTGCTATTGGTATGGATGAGGTATTTTTTTCCCCTATGAACACAAAAGATGCTCCCAGCTCCCAGCAGGCTCTTGGGTATGAGTAGAGACCCCTTGAATATCTGCACGTGTTCTCATATGACAAAGACTTTTCTATAAACCTAGAAAGCTGTAAATGATGAATACATGATGAGGATGTCATGGTGGTAGATAAGAGTCATAGTGAAGACATTAAAGTAAAAGCCATCAACTGTTCTCTCAAATGAGGCTTGTTTATAGAGTTTACCAGTGTGAGGAAAGGCCAGACTTTATCAGTGCAGCCCAAAGCAGGATAAGCCCCTTGCACTCAAATGAAGTAACAACACAAGCCCAAGTCAGCATTCAGGCACAACAGGACCCCTGCGTCCCTGCTCAGGTGACCATGCTGGAGGTGCTGCTTTGTGAGGGGGTGTTGAGTGGGTTATGATCTGGTGCGCTCTGCAGTGCCCAGGTTTGAGAATTCCCATAGCACCTGCTTAGATGGCGCTGAACTTCTACAAGCTCAGCTGAGCTGTTAAACATAGCTCAACAGTTCTGTTCATACAGATTTCAGGAGAGGCTGTTGCTGAATTTTAAATATGGTTTTTCCTTAAAAAATGTGGAAAAGAAAAAAAGTGCTTTCCCTGGTATACAAGATGCAATGTATTTACTGCAGGTGCTCTGCTTGTAGTCCCACCTGGCCTATTTTGCTGGAAAATCATTATGGTTTATGCTTTTTTTTGGCATTTTTTTCTAAGCTTCAAAGAAGAACTGCACCAGGACTTAATGAAAGACAGTGAAACATTATGCCCTGGACAGACTCTGAAAGTATTGTTCCTTCTTAATTAAAATAAATAAACAATAAATAATTAGTGAAATGTATTTGTAATATTAAAAAACCATAAGGATGACTATTTTAGTGTATGTATTTGCACTAATTCATTTGTTTGTATAATTAAAAATGTATTCATATCTGTTCTGTATTCATGAGTTTACTATAACTTGCTGATTGTTGTACTTATTTTCTAGAGCATGAAACCAGTCCAGTTGCACATATACAGCTGCACATATATCAATGTAAACTCATCTGGTGTGAGCCTAAATATGCAGCAGAGCAAAAATCACAACTACTTATCCTCTATTTTTAAATATTTCCTTTTGCCTCGGAGAACCTAAGAAATAGAAGCTGTAGTTTCACATGTCATATTTTGAAAGAGAACATCGGAGTGAGTCAAGAGAAAGGATTTTTCTGATCCAGATCCTGACTCTTCTCAATTACAGAATGTAAAGATGCCCTTGTGTTACTGCGGAGCTGTCTGCACTCATCAGACACATTGAATTGAATTGTCTCCTCTTCCACAGATTCTGTTTACCAAGAGGATTCAAAATGAGAGTGAGAGAAAAGGGGAAAATAACTCCAGTGTTACTAAAACATGAATGCAGAGCATCAAGCAATGATTTAGGATTCCAGTGACATCTGATCCAAGACAATACTGCCATGGCACTATATCCATGCAGCTCACACAGTACATCATAAACTGAATATCACATATATAATATTAAAAAAAAATCACTTGCTCAATATTGCTACCAAGAGATAACTTCCTATCTGCTTTCTTCAAGATTCTCCCCTCTCTGATAACTTTTTACAAACTAGTGTTAAAATTTTACTTTGTTTTTGAGAAAGTTATATCTAAATCCACTAATAAATAAAATATGCATATAAATTGCATTACATAGTCAGATACAAGTGCACCTTGACATGAACTTATTAGCAATACAGAACTCTCATCACACTTGTCACAATTCCATTTTCACCTGCCTCAGGGGACATTAGCATTAATGTTACTTACTGCTCATAAGCACTCCCAGACTGTAGGTAATCCTCATTATTTGCATTTCAACCCTTCGGACTTTATCCTGCTTCATACAAAGAGTTTATGAAATCACATAGATTTTAATAGAAACTAGGACCACTTTACACCCCAAATTTTTTAACCCATATTAAATTTTTTTAAGTCATAATTTTATACACTTGCTGATGTCTTAAAAAAACCCAAACAACTCCCCAAAAAACACCACAAAAATTTTCAGCCAAATACTGTAAAGTCCTTTAATAAAAGCCTAATCATCCAAATTTCACAACTGGGAGAAGCAGTAATGACAAGAGGTTAGTTTGCACATAGTATATTTGTACATTGTACATAGAATACTTGAGACTAGGCACTTGGACTTGGTTTTGTTCCACAAGATCAGAATGATCTGTTCTAGAAGTAGTCCTCCATGTACTATTTTTACAAAAGATTTCAGATAAGACATCCTGGAGAAGCAGTATCCCTCTGGCACCATTAAAATCCTTATTGTCTTCTTTTATCTTAGGTTAGACATTATTCAACATTCTTTTATTCACTTCTTATGTGTTTATTAATTTCTTACCCTGTTTCTGTCTTGATTACGCTTAAACCCTTATGGCTCCCAGTCATAGCAATGGAATTGTCTAATTACACCACAGTTTATTGGGTTTTACATTATGTATAATTCAACTACCTTTGATTCCTCTGCAGTGAGATAATGAATTTAAACACCTGGAAAGTAATTTTCATTTAGAATGAAACTGACTGCAGTTGACGATCCAGTTCAAAACAGTGTTTGTTGTAGGGTGGGAGAGCCCCAACAGAATCCATCATTATCTTATTAATGAGGAAGAAACTAAGCAGGTGTTGAATACTCACTGCTCTTAAAAGGGGATTTAATGAGTGGCCACCAGGTGTTAAATTCTATTTTGCAGCACCAATTTAGTCTCTCCCAAAAGGAGAAAGAAAAACTCGAGAAAGGTATCATTAGAAACCAGTATTTTAAAGCTGCATGATTGATAAGAAGGATAGGTGCATGAATATCAAAGCATAATTAAAAGTAGTTAGAAAGTGATACCTGATAATATCTAAAGGATACCAATAATCTACATAGTTTTTTTAAGTCAAGTTCTCAATATGAAATTTGAGTGAAAAATAAAGATGTATAATCCCTACTATATTTTTTCTGAGAGGAAAAAAATTATTGGGAATCTCGTGCTACTAATAGTAACATTTTAAGAGTTCAGACAGTGCTATCTTTGAAACAGTCATTAAGGGAGATTTAAGTGAAATAACCAGTTTCTAAATGCCTTCCTCTTTAACTAGATTTGAAAAAGATACAAGCAGGTGACAAGCAGGTTGCTAACAAGAGCTTTATTCATCTGTGTTTTCCACTTCAGTACAAAACAAAAGGGCAGAAAAGCTGTGAAGCCTTAGCAATGACACATCTGTCCTCATCAGTCCATATGTGGCACCACAGCCCCATCCAGCTAGTGGAGCCCTTCAAGTGTCAACAGACTCGTTAGTGAGGTCCAAGGCTGGGAAAGAACTATTGGGTTGAATTCACACACCAGGGATCAGGGCAGGAACATGTGTGGGGAGTGTTAAGCCTGTTCATTCTTTGTGAAAGAGACTGTGAAGTCCATATCAAGGAGAATTAAAAACATTTCTTCTTTACCTTGTAAGGTCACCTCTTCTCTTGATTATAGGAAAGATAATCCAGGAACACCAATCTGCTGCATTACAATTAGAATAAAGGTTTGCTTATTTTCACTGCCTTAGAAGAAGAGCAAGACAAGGCCCCTTACACGGCATTTCTTTAAAGGGCACCTGTATCATACCATGAGCACTCTACATCCAATACTTCCTTTTGCCTAGCCACTCTACGTCAAGATGTGGTTGTCAGAAATTTACATTTTGAAATAGCAGTGAGTTTACAACAATACAAACACCTTATGTATGTGACTAAGGTAAACCAGGTGACCCTACAGGAGTAAGGAAATGAGAGGACTGTTGTGTCCCCACTGAGGAGATATGCAGGGATACCATCAGCGAGCAGGATTTTTCTTTTCTTCAGAAAAGAAATACAGGATTTTTTCATCACATAGGAACCTTCACTTGTCATTCCTTGTCCCATTGAAGGGCTGGAGTTTAATTTTAAAGTGAAAGAAAGCCACAAATCCTTCCTGGTGATTGCAAGACATTATGGCAGTTTGCATGCAAAGAGTGTCTTTGCTTTAGTGCATTTTTAGAGAGCCGGATCCCTGACTTCCCATCTGTCAGGAATAAAGTGTGTGTATAGGTGCTAGTTTCAGGGGAATTCAGGATTCAACAGAATTCATCTTAAAAACAGGTGGCATTGTTAGGCTGTGGAGCTGTTTGCTAATTTAAGAGACCCATAACCTAGCTAGAACTCATTAGATTCCAACAGCGATGAACAGGGTCCTCTGGGCTCATATTTGGGCTTAACCTTCCAAACAGAATAAAGACACTAAGCTCAGAGCTTGCACTGAAGTTATTGTTATCTAATAACATCAGCAGGATTTTATAGGGAAAGGAGAGCGGCAGTACTAATGTGCAGTCATAAAACATGATTTCAGTTTGAATATTTGCCATGTTTGAGTGAAATTTTCACTCTGGCTTCAACATGCAAAACTTAATTTATTTTGTAGTGACAAAACTAAAAACATTGCTCCAAGTAAAGAGGATTTAACCAAAAATGGATTAGTAAGTATTGTTTGTTCTTGATTTTTTTTCCTGTATTTAGTAAAATATGTGCATAGCACCAAAATGTTGTCTCTTGTCAATAAAAGACAGTAACAAGATAAACATTAAGAAGGATTAATGATCCAAAACCATCATAGTTTCATGAGCTAATCATTTGTGGCAAGTATAATGTATTGACCAGTAACATGCCCCAGGTTTGATATTCAATCCAAATTTTAATATATTTATTAAGCAGTGCAGATGAGCAACAAAGCAGCAGTATTTGCAAATAACAGATCCAATTTAGGGAAAGCTGTGAAGAATTCTGGGGGAATTTTGCCACACCAGGTGAATAGACAATGGTCAAAGAAGTGCAAAGAGCAGGAGAGAATTTAAACTATTTGCAGTCCTTGTAGGTTTGGACTAGACTATTGTAATACAGGAAGCTCAGTGAGAGCCTCTGTTTACACTGTTATCACATTAAGATGCACTAGGTATGAGTGGAAGAAGATGCGCAATACATTCTAATCCAGCCTCCTCTGGAATGCCATATACTGCACTAAAGAAGGGCAATAAAAGCAGTACAAGCATGGAGAAACTTTCATGCAAAGAGAGATTGTAAGACTCAGACAGTTTATCTTGGAAAAGAGACAAATAACAAAGGACATGAAAAGGACATATTCCAAACTAAAACGACAGGGAAGATAGATTTGACATTACCATTCCACACACATCATAAAGCCAGAGTAAAAGGAAAGCTAATGAAAATGAAATATGGTGGACTTGAAATCAGCAAATAAACGCTTTCACTATTCACAATTACACTATGAAACTCTCTTGGTACTAGAGATGCAAAGATGTGCCTATAGGGTTCTATCCTACGTCAGTTGGGATCGGACATTTATACATGTGTAATGTATAATAATGTATAGTAAGGATATCCAGAATTACAATCATAGAAAAGAACAGTAAACTCAAAATTTTATCTCATCCTCTAGGATTAAGTTGATATCTAAGTAGACCGGTTTAAAATTTGACCTCAGGGAAGAAAAAGGATTTGAAAACACTATTTAATGTGTATCTGCTTTGGAGTTTCCAAAGTGTCTGCCACAAGCCTCTGTCGGAAATTCTGAACAAGGTGGACCATGTTTAGTGCAGCAATTAATATAATTATTAGCTTTCCCAAACAAATTATGATTTTATACATTTTTAAACACCGTATCGTTCAGTTGCTCCTCCAGTAGACACTTTCTGTATCAGAAATGACTGCAGAGAGGAGCCAGAATGTCTGACTCCTCACACACGTGGACCTGCCAGACTCAGAAGGCAAAACAAGGAGGGTTTGCTGCTTATGGTTTTGCAGATCTGTTTAGGCCTGCATAGCTCTGTTTATCCTGCTGTCTAGAAACTGTCTTAACATATATTCTGATTTTTCTGCAAATAGGTACACAGTACAACACTAGCAGGCCGAGGTCTGAAGCTAGAAAATTGAAAGACAAGCCTCTGTCGGGAGTTCCACTATAATTATAAATTACACATGCCAAAATCCACAATCATGTGAGCTTAAAGTTACTCATTAAAGCAAACAAAAGAACAGGGTCTATTTACTGATTCTGATTGTTTCCCTTGGCTACCAAATTTAAATCAATAAGACTGAAGGGAATTTGCTGTTGCTGTTTTGATCCATTATAAAAATAACCACAAATCCCCACTCCCCTTAAGCAATCTCAAAAATGAGAAGATACAAATTTCCTCTATCTTTTATGTTTCCACAGTTCACCCGCTATGGTACAAGACCACTATTTTTATTTTTTTTAATACCATGGTACAATACAGAGGGAAATGTGACTGAGGAAAAAAATAAGACTAATAACCCCACTGCCTGATGCCTGAAATTACTCTCAAAGAGAAAAGTCTTTCACGTAATTTCAAATTCCTTCTTGTTCAATGACTTTGAGAGCAGATCTTTCTCAAAGAACTGTGACTAACACAACAATAATGTTATCATTTTTACCTACAGGCTGCTAGATATTCATGTATTACCAACTACTTCCCATTTCAGCAAAGGCAACAGACTAAGAAAAAAGAAGGAAAAAAACCCCAGCAACCCCCCAAACCCAAGCCCCTTAATCTTCTTTATCAGGTTCAAAGATGACCAAATCTAACAATGACTTCTGTAATGGTGTTTTGTGATGTTAAGGGCGCAGTGAGATTATGATCTCCTCTCTCATAGCAGCCATAGATCTTTCAAAAATGGGTGGGACCACCTTTTCAATTTGCACACAGACCAGCATAATTTCCTGTACTTTCAGGGAATAACTAAATCCAGCTTGTTTCTTGTAAAGAACTTCAAAGTGAATCCTACCTACCCAAATTAAAATCTTCCTGCTTTCCCAGAACAGTATGATTTGTCACTTGGCCGTTGCAAGAAGGTTTAATCAGGAGAAAAACAGTTCTCCAACAAAACCAATATTTTTGAAATGGTCCCAAAATCCATACTGCGTTAGGGTTTTCATGTGGGAAAAGCTGAATTCATAGTTTTCAATTAATTTCACTTTCATAAAAATGAAAGTGACTACAGAGGTGAATTATCACAGAGCACTATCAAAATTGAGCTTGGCATCTGCTACAGCTTCAGTTTATTAGCGCAGCGACTAAACTTTAAACAGCAGCACGTTTGGGATGGATAGTCATCATTATCTATTCAACTGGACACAAAATTTGTTACAGACACTTGGTTTTATCATTACTTGATATTGAAAACTGACAAGCATCATAACTCACTGGCATTTTGAAATCTCTTAATACTTTGATCCTTCAGAAGATTTGTTTTCAGTAAGTAACCTAGGTCTGGCCTGCTAGGCTTATAGTAATTAGTTTCCTAAGTGTATATACTACCTCAATGTGTCTTGTGGCAAGAATGAAAATGATGAAAAGGCCCTGTCATGGGTCAAACTAATAGTTTCTCCAACCTCTTTGTGAATTCTCCAAGCATATCCTCCTCAGCTGCTACACTTCAAGGCTTTTATCTCAGGTAAATCACATGAAGCTTTCAGACCAGAAAATGTCCTTCTGATTAACCGTTCTTATCATGAGGGCAGTTTTCTAACTTTATTTATTTTTTTCTTCTCCCATCCACTGCCTCCTCTGCATGCTGTGTTGTGCCCTCCTTCATTGCTGGTACAGTACTCCTCAGTCAGCGTGTCCCTGATTCCCTCTGTCCCTGGGCTCTGTGCTGCCAAAATCCTCTCTGTCCCTCAGCCCCCTCCCTGCCTTTCCAGCCACTCACTCCTGTCTCCTCTCCCTCTGCTGTCCTGTGATCTGCGTGATTTTACTTCTTTAGTGTAACTGCAGGCTCAAACACTGCTCATTCCTGCCCTGATGCTGCCTCTCATCCTCTGCTGGCATATCTCCCTCGTGGAACCAAGGTGAGACTGAATATGGGAACTGTTCCAGCAAGAAACTAGAAACTCTTTTACCAGCTGGATCAACTCCTTGATGCAACACACCAGTTACATGAATGTGAAAGCTGAGAACAAAAATTGGTTCTTTTTAGAGTGGATGAAATTGCTGTTGTCAAATGAGATACCATAGCCCTGGTGTCTTTCATCTCAGCATTTAAAACAAGAGAGCCCTGGATAAACCTGCCTTGGTCCCAATTCCTGAAGGATCTAATTTTTAAGCGAAGTTCTTTGATCTCCGTATCCACTTAATTGGACTTTAAAATTGCAAAACAAATATGTAAGGCCACAGAAGACCAAGGGAAGTATTATTCCATGTGCGCTGATAGTCAGCCAGCTCCTTCCCCTCCTAGAGTCACTATAATTACACTAGAACCACCCTGCATTCCATGAACAGTATTCATAACTTCACTTAAAATTCATTTCTTATAGATTAAAATCTAAAGAAGACATGAAATAGATTGTCACATTAGAACTTATCTTTTCCTTCCATTTTGATTTCAAGCAGCTGTGACAATCCAAAGTTCACTTGCCATACTTCCAGGTAGATCCTCAAGTTTGTGCTATGGTCTGTTTTAGATGCTATTTCCCTCTAGTGTGCAGTCCTTGTAAAGCTGCAATGATACCAAACTTCATAATCCTTAAAATTTATTCCAACACAATAACAGCTGCAAAGCTGTTGAGTCTTTAAAGCACAGCACCTTGCAACATCCTCTGATTACTTTGCAGACTGCAATCAGAATTTGGCTTGGCATCTTTTCCATATTCCAAGTACAGCCAGTGTACCTAAATATGATAGAGCAGCCATGAAGCTCAAGCAGAAACTTAGCAAGTTACTCTCATGACACTACAGAAAACTCTGACTAATATATCATCTAGGACTTGTATGAGAAGGTGATCAGTAATGGGGAACTGATTATTCCTTGAATCCAGTAATCAGACATTTGTAATAGAGAACTTTGTCAAAGACAATTTAAGAAGCGTGTCCGAATTTGCTAGTCTTGATCAAAAGGGATGATTGTTTTGCATGAGTTTTCCACCAGCCTACAGTTAATTTACAAGTCTGCAGTAAACTAACACAATCATTTTGAGCATTATTTGAGTCAATGTAACTCATTTATCTTGCTGACAATCTGACTTTTGCCTAAATCGTAGATAACTGACAATAAGCACTGGAGGAAAGATCTTTTTCTGCCATTTCAAAGCACAGTTGGGCTTCTTCCCTTCCTCTGACTGTTATTTGTATTATGTGGTACATTTTCAGAAGCAGTTAGTTAAACTGAGCATTCTAAGCCCCCATTCACATACAAAAAATGACCATTAAGCTTTCATCTTAGACTACTCTTAAAATTGTCTTAGAAAAAAATATTGTGTTACACACACAGAATTACACACAGAATTAATAAGGTTGGAAAAGACCATGGAGGTCATCAAGTCCAACCTTTACCTAGGTTAATGACCTACCCAACATCAGTCTGACATCTACCATTTAAACCATTTAAACCATCTAAACCATACCACTAAGTTCATCATCTAACCTATCCTTAAACACATCCAAGGACGGTGACTCCACCACCTCCCTGGGAAGCCCATTCCAGTGGGGGATCACTCTCACTGTGAAAAAGTTCCTCCTGATATCCAATCTAAACCTCCCCTGATGCAGCCTGTGTCCTCTCGTTCTGTCATTGGGAGCCTGAGAGTTTTTTGTTGTTTTTTTTTCTCAAGCTTCAAAATCAGCTGTTAACACACTATATGAACATGCCACTGGGCCATAAGAGAATGGAGAGACATGGAATGCATAACCAAAATTAATAGTTTGTGCTTTTCCCTATCTTCAAGTGCTTCCCTAAGCAGAGGTGACATTCTCTTAAAGTATATTATCAATTGCCCATAATAGCTGACTGTCAAGTAACTAAAAGATACAGATTAATTTCTTTCATAGGCATCTTTCACATTCCCTGAAGAGAAGTCCCATGACTTCTCTTTTGCTCCTCTTCCACTATCTCGTCAGTCAACCACCTGCATCTGCCAACAGCAACTCTTGGAGCAGGAGAGGAGCTGTGCAGCTGTACAGTTTTGTAGCCTGGAGAGAATTAAACAATTTTAAGTAAACAAGTTTGATAACCATCAACAAAACAGCAACTAGACAGTAGGCAGAAATGAACTGTACACATATACATTTCTTTTACTATTGATACATAACTTGAATTTTCAGGGTCCCTGGGAAATCTGGGAACCCTAGAGTATGGGTATATGCATTTATAAAAATATATTAAGGCAATCTGGAACCATTTTGGAAGTACATCAGTAAGAATCAGTGTTCTAAATCAATATAAATCTGTCTCTGAAGAAAAGTATGATGGTATTCTGAGAACTCTTGATTCATAAGATGAACAGGTTATCTAAGCAATAATATTTTGATAGATAGGCTGTCTTCGCTGAGAAAACCACTTAAACTCTTACAAGAATCATATAATTTAACCATGTGGGGAATCATTAAAGCTGAACATAACTAATAGTATAAGCAGAGACATATCTGTGTTGACTAAGAATGCATCAAAATCCAATGAGCTGCACAGGCACTTTTTTCCAAATAGGGCGTGCTGAATTGTACTTCTGCAAACTTAAGTTGTATTTCTCCTGTGCTGCTACTTGTGTAGGTCTTGTTTCATTATTATTATGGCCCAGGCCAGAATTCAGATGCACAAACAGCGGTAGCAGAGTGTGTGCACCCTCACACATCCCACGTTCAGGCTCGTAGGCCATGAGCATGACAATACCTACAAAAATTTTCCAATTCACACATTTAATAGCATAATATTTTGTTAATTTTGATGAGGAAAATTACACTCTGTTCTGCAGTTCATAGGGTGGCATCAAGGAACTGAATTGATGTTCACCCAGACACCTTGGAGAGTTTTTGGTTTTGAACGAGTATCCTTTTTCTTCAACTCACTCAAAACACATTTTCTGTTCTCTCTGCTGCTGGAACAGGAACAGAAGCAATTAAAATGGAGTATCTTTCAAATACTTAAGTACAGAGATAATACAATGAAGTAAAAATTCTTCTTACCTTATCAAAAAATTCATAAACTGGGAGAGAGCAAAGTCTGCTATTTCCTCCCTTTCTTTCAGTGTCTCCATTAGTCTAGTGGAGTGAACAACTCTATTTCTAGATTCATTACTAATCCAACCTTCTGTATAACAGAGACAAGTGTAATCACTTTATCTTTCCAAACCACTTTTTCCTATTCACGTTTTGGGTGTAGTCAAGCCAGCTTTGCCATCTTACAACGTGAAGCAAGCTCTCACTCCTTTCCATTTTGGCCATTTACTCTCACTTCTAAGCTCAAGTTCACTGCCACTTTACTGAAATAGTCTGAGTTAAAAAACAAAACTTCAAAAACAACAACATAAATTAAAAGAAGAAAAGAGTAAAAAGGGGAGAAAATGCAGTTACATGGTAAGTGTTCAGGGAATATGATAATTTTTTCAGGCAATTTTGTGGCTGAAATCAAATGCACCTGATAAACATAGTAATTCTTTCAGGTAGTGACAATATTTGTTTAAACAATCCCTGATATAATGTGGCCTCAGTCAACCATGGGAGTCCTAAGTTTCATAATACAAATAATTACAAGCTAAAAGCAAATTCACTGTTTAAATCTTCAGGGTTTCTTTCCTGTGAGGTTCATTTTACTTCAGCAAGAACTGAGGTTTACTGAATCCCTAACTTACTCTTAGCAAAGTACCAGAAATTGCTTGTCACACATTGAATACTGAAAACACTGATCTATAGAATATAAACCATGACTCAGTGTCCTATTTAAACAGGTATATTAAATTCAGCCTTCCTTTTGAAAAAAAAAAACAAACTCTTTTTTTCCTTTCCTGTTAAAACCCCAAGGTCTCTCTGGCTCATGTCTGCAGATATGCAGCATACAAAACTACTGACTCTGCAATGACAAACTTCAAAAATCATTACACCTTGCTTGCCACGCCTATATTTTCAAACCTATGGCATTATCAAAATTTTCATGTATTTTTTTTTCACATCAGTTCCTAATGAAGAACCATGCTCAGACTTGTAATTGTAATGAACTTACAGATGTCCATCTGTCTCCTTTTTTATCCATTCAAAGTGTTTTCAGCCTGTGGCTGTGCCTGAGGCAAAGTTATATCATCTTGACACAAAGAAATACCAAGTCTTGCCTCAGAGATCTCCCTTGCTTAAAAGCAGAAGTACCATAAAAGCTCCATGGTGTTATAATTAAAATGATATCAATTAGTTTTACAGTCAACTAAAAGAAAATGACCGTTCAGAATTATTTTCATCCATTTAGCAAGGCTTTCATTGCTCATCTGCATTTGTACTTCTAAATTACTGATTAAAATGCTGTGTTCCTTGCAGAAAAATTGTACCAAACACATCTTAAATGCCCTCAAGGATTACTAATCTATCAATCTTACTTGCTATTTTTTTATGTATATATTTAACAAACATTGAAAAGGCATCAATTGAGATGCAGATTTTCTGACCACTGCTTTGGGCAGCTGGATACCATGTTTCTCTCTAGAAATGCTAATATCATTTTAATAACATATGAAATTGAAATTTTAGTTAAAGAATGCTTCTTTTTCATTATTTTATCCTTTTTGGTATGTATACAAATGTGGAATATAATTAGAAACATTGTAATTAAAGAAATAATTAGTCACTGCAGGCTGGTATCACAAACATTTAGGGCAATTTCAAGCTTTTACCACCATGTCACATCAGCAAATTCCCTCTCTCACGCAAAGTTTGCTCAACAAAATCACCATCTCTTTAGTCATTTAAAATGAATAAGGTATATTAACAAGAAAATGTTTTATCTTGTTGGGAAGAAGAATAAAATTGTTTCTGCATAAATTAAATCTCAAAATCAGTTCTACTTGGACAAATAAGAGCAAACAAACTGCTTTTCATGGACAGCTTTATTTTATTTTAGTTAAACAACAGGCTCAGCCTACTGCAAATAATTGTGGTGTTAATCTCACTAATTTGAACAGAAATGGAACTGGTCAATGTTAACCTTAAGTGCTTTGGAAAAGAGAGTACTTAATGACAGACTTACATAATGGATGAAGCACAAAACGAGATAATCGTCAGATATTTGTCCTAGAGGGCATAAAGTTTGTAATTACAAGTAAAAAGTTTCATTATATCCTTACATTACATCCTTTTCATGTATGAACATGGTATGCTCATAGAAAAACTCACTAAGGGAGGGGGTCTTGTAGTTGTGTCAAATATTTAAGGCTGTGCTTACTTTATTATGCTAAAGAAGGCCTTAGTCAACAGACTTTCACCTTAGGCAATCTTCTCTAAACTAAATTAATAAACCAAGAGCAGAATGTTTAAAATTTCCCATGTACTTACTTTGTTTATAATATATACATAAAGTATGTAAATTGAAGTGACGATTATTTAAACCTAACTTAGAAAACTCTACAAATCACAGTATTTACTTTTTCCTTTATGAAGAACCCTACCATTACTGCCAAAATACATAATAATACAATCTGAGAGCATCTCGTAGAAAACAGAAACCTAGAGGAAGTATTTTCACAGGAAGGTAAATTACTTGGAATATCTGGTGGATGATGTGGTCTGACATTATCAGAAGCATGAAGTAGAGCATTTAGAGATGGTCTAAAGACTCAGACTTGTAAGAAAATTTTTCCTCTTGAGAGTAACAAAGCTGTCCTCCTTTCATTAGGAGGTCTTCACTCCTCCCTCACAGACTCTGGGAAAAACTGAGGTGGTGTTTTTTCGACTTCTCTGTTCTTAGGACAAGGCAAGTCTTAAGAAAACCATAGAATGTAATTTCATGTATAATTATAACATAGATTTGGAACAATTTTCCTAAGGAAATCAGAATGCACTCTACCTTTCAATTATCACATCTTGTTTTTCAATATCTTATAATGTTAATATATGAAACAGTGATACTTAAATCATAACAGCAAAGATCCAAGGGGAAGTTTAGGTTGGAATATGAGTCCAAACAATATAAAACTGGAATTAATGTAGTGAAAAGCAACTTGTCAAAGTGCAGCTCTTGTTCCAACCACAGATTTGATTCAGTAAATTGAATTATACTTCAAAAGCTACACTGCAAGTTGTTAAATTTTAAAAGTAATCCTTGAAAATAAAATTTAAAAAAGCAAAACAAATGAAGCTGAAGAAATAGATCTCTATGTCCAGATATGGATTAACTTTCAAGGATTCAACAAAGAAGTTCTGGATAACATTATAAACTTTTAACTGATGTAAATTCAGCCCTTACTCATCTAGTAGCAAATAATTCCTGTTGCAAGACAAGAATGCAACATCTGAGAGATTTAGCAGGATTCACATGGGGAGAATTTAACAAATTTTGCAAGAATCTTGAAAAAAATTCATATCTATAGCATGTTATGAGGAACATAATCAATATAATAAACTAATCACATTTTACTAATAACATTTCCAGCTGTGAAGAGCTATAGAATTTGTCAATTTGTATCTCGTTTTTAACAGCTTGGGAAAGAATCCTTCATCCCAGTGCTTTGTTTTTCAAACTTTTGGATTACTTTTTCACCCTTTTTCATGGTTTTCTGCTCATCTATGAAGGTACACATCTGTTGCCATCAACACTGAAATTGCATATCAGAGAATCTGATGAAAATAAAAAATGTCATGGCAATAAGAGACTGTTTTGAAAGCAAGCCAGTTTGCCAGTAAATTATAAGCTTTATTGTCATAAAACTCTAACAAATTGAACCCACATCTCATTAACTGAAAGCAGAATGAGTGCAGTAATATTTCTCTCCCACAAGAATGCTCATCTATAGGGGGAAAAACAAGATAGAACTTTTGCTGAGATGTGTCACTAATGATAACATTAGCTTTACTTAATAAAGAATGTCTGAACATTTCTGAAAATACACATTTCCACCTTCAAGTATGATGTTCTGATTAAGTAAATTACTGTACTAATGAATTTTATGAATTTTAACTTTATCATAGAACTGCACTTTAAAAACAGAAAAATATTTTATCTTGGATTTTATTTTCATTGGCTTGCAACTTTCTATTCCATCTGGTTGAGTAATCTGTAAACTGAACTCTCTCATGACCTGCTCTACACTTTGAGCAAATTCAGAAAGAATATTAAAGAACTACTCAGCTGTTATTGAGCTTGCCAGGCTTAGCTTTTATTTCTAAAGAAATTTATTGTGTTTCTATAGACTGTCAGAAACTTAATTATAAAAACCACAGAGAAAAGTATGCTCTGCCACACATGAAATAAAGTATTATAGTGACAGTATTAATCAATTAATGAAGGCAAATAACAAATTAGGATTTCTATCACTTCACACTTCTTACAAAAGCAATCATTTGGTGCTCTCAGCGAACATGCCAAACTCAAACTGCTATCGGGTGGGTTCCTGTAGTAGTACAAAGGAAGTGCTGCCCTGTGTGAAAGGACAAAATCACAGTTTGAAAACCTGCCTTTCCCCAGCACACCTGTACACAGGTGCTCATGTAAGACAGCAGTAGAGAATATGATCTTAACTCTCTGACAGGTTAATCTGGTGAGGTGTTTAGGGAGTGCCTGTTGCCTTAAAGGCTGAGCAATTTGCTTTGATCTGCATATCACTCTCAGACTCTCCCATTTTGGTACATATGAAAGTATCAAGAGAAATTATAAGTCTTGAACCATCAATAAATACAAATAAGGCATGCAAACATATATCCCTGAAATCTTAAAAATCACACTTCTTCTAGCTGAAATGCACCCTATTTTGTGTAATGAAACTGCATGCATTTGAATGACACTCATCTTGAGGAATAGAAAACAGGTGGAAGGTGTAATTCTATGGTGTTAATATGCTATAATTGCTTTTTGAAAATATGTCTATGATAGTAACATCTATAAAATGATAATAAGAATATAACTTGCAAAGCATTACTAGTTGTGTATCTCTTTTCCCTTTAGTTAGTAATGAGTCCAGCCTATTTGATTTTCTCCTGTGATGGTAATGTATATTTTTAAATATACTAAACAACCTAAAGCCAATTTAAAAAATTCTCTTTAAATACATGCCAGTAAAATCTCATTTTAATATTGTTGATTTTCCAAAAGTATCTTAGACCTTGATTTTGGACTCTGACTTACAGAAGCAACTATAAAAGACAATTCCAAAACTCAGATAAAATGAAAGTAAATGTTATATAATAATTACTTATTTTCAAGAAAATCTATCAACTCCATGTAGTGATATCATAGTGATATCAAATATAGCTTGTTTCTTAACAATATTGGACAGCTAAAATTGCCAAATATACACATTATTTAATATTTAATTATTTAATATTTGTTGCTAAAATGTTGTTTACTAAATAGATAAGACTAGGGAGGCAGCAAAAACATTTTATAAAATAATGGCTGAAGAGGGTTGCAAAGAAATAAAACTAAAGCAAAATAACCTTTCTGCAACAGGTTAATGGACCCTTGACTGTTCTAAGTCAGAGCAAAATTAAATCCTTATGCTAACAGATTTCTTCCTATCTGGTGGTTCTCTTCAGACCCAATGGAATTGACTGTGCACCTGATGCTGTGGCTGTTTTTCATGCCAAGTCACAGTGAACCATACAGCTGTTTGCCAAATTAGCATGGTTAAATAAATAAGAGCCCGTTTACTGTGAAAAGTCCTTGTGATAGAATAAAATTAAGAGCAAATAGTCTTAATTCCTAGGATATTTTAAGAATTGTGAAAACCACAGATTCTGCTAGGACTGATGTCTTTATCCTCTTGTGAGGATAAACCCTGGCTAATTCGGTCATCTTACCTTTATTTAATTTCCTACAGTTTATCTCTTGCAATTTTTACTTTGTATGTAGTACTGCAGAGACCAGCTCGTGTATCTGCTATTATTGCTACCTGCAAATGCATAAATGGAGAAGACTGGAAGATTATTTTAAAATTTATTTCTGGATCTAAGTTTTACTAAACTTTAACCCCAAGACTCCAGAAGACTCTATATCCTAACAGTGTCTAGAAGCTCATCTTTCCTTTTCTCCTTTATTCTAAATGTTTTTAGCAGGCTTATACTAATTGTAACACATGACAAATATGGTTTTCAATTTCCCAAATACAATAACAGTATAAGGATGTTAGTGATGAGATTCAAAGAATTTTCATCAGTAATTTTTTCTTCTAAGTACTTAAAACTTCAGCTATAATTGAGGCTGTGAGTTTGTCTTATGCAGCGGGTGGTCTACAGTCAGCATGTACACCTAAACAAAGTCCCAGACCAGTTTTCTAATATAACACAGTCAACACAAAATTAGTTTGAAATCATATGACTGCAAGGGAAACACATTACCTGTAACATCTCTGGCTTATCAGAATTCTAATGATCAGACAATACAGACAATTAAAAATATTCCAGATTTCTGATTCTATAATACTGCAAATAATGTGCTCAGTAAAAATTACTTGAGTTGGAAGGTGAGCTGAGGCAAATATATTTTAAAGCTTATTAAAAATAAAAGCTTATTAAATTCTAAGGTTAATCCACAACACTTATGTTTATTAAGTATCCATTCAAATAACTTTTTCACTTGCTTTGACGGCTGTGTTCATACCATTATTCCTGCAACACAACAGGCTTTTTCTGTTGAATCAGTGGCAAAGTTTCAACTTGACAACTTAGTTTCTTTATTACCCTTTTACAACACCTCCCACAAATTGTCCTTGCAGACAAGGACAAAAAAGTAAGAAATATGTCAGCTAACTACTCCTAATCTTATGCAGGGATACTTTCCTGGTGACAATGCTGTGTGTATGGCCTAGATATCCACAAACAGAAAGACTGATCAAGCAGGATCCTGCTCCATTTAGTCTTTCTATTTGCTCTCCAACTGTCCTGGAGATATGATCCCAAATATATGTCTAAAATGAAAGGGTTGATTTGTGCATGCCCTGGTACAGAAAGGCTGTCTGGGGCACGGTCGGATGTGGGAGAGCAAGAATCAGTTTGGGATAGCCTTGAATGACAGTTTTGAGCAAAAGAGGCAAATCTCACGTAGATTATACTTTTTAAACTGGCCACAGAACCCGTTTCCTGGATGGAACTACTCCATGGTTTGTGTCCAACTTTCTCTACCTCAAGACACTTTTGGGGTTAAAAAAAAGATGCTACTTGGAGTAGAAAAGTAAAAGACCAGGATTTCAGAAGAATGTTCTTAGCAGTGATACAGGGCTAAACCAGGCCATCCTTTCAGAGATTCATCGAAGATTGCTGACCTTAGCAACTGTATTTTTTTGGGAAGTCTGATACAAGCACTGGCTTTGTGTGATCAGAAATCACAGACTGACATGCAAAGTCTAAGTATTAATAGAATTTACATATCATTCAATTACTTGTTCACATTTTAGAAATCCCTCCTAAAATAACTGAGCCCTTATTTTAGTAGAAAAGTCATCACAGTTTTAATACTTCATAATTTGTGTTACACAAGTAATTGCTCTTGGGATGGCATATCAATTTGGATTCCATTACATTATTGTATTAAATCTGAACAACATTTATGAACAGCCCTTCATGGGTTTGTGCTCAAAGGGTTTTTCCAGATTTTTTCTTTTCTTTAGAAGACTTTTTAAGTTAAAATCTAGATCATAGCCCAGACAAGCTGTGTATGACAATAAATATTACATTGGCACTTCTAAACTTTCCTGTAAAGTAGCCAAAACATGTATCTGCATTTTTTCTAGGCTAAACAAATACAATTAGTTTTTGCTGCAAAAAGTTGTTGTTTGTTTAAATACTGTAAGCCTTAGCTAAATATAAGAAAAATATAATTTGATGGCACAAGTAAATATTTCAAAGCTGTTTTATCCAAGCTATCTAATATAGCTTTTTCTTTCCTCATGACTATTTTACATTTACATAATTAGAACTCTGCAATTTCTCCTAGTGTTTCCTACAGTTTGGTTAATAGATCTTTCAGAAAGAAAAAAGACAAGAAAAACAATATCAAGACCTGTTAACTTGTGAAAGATACGATGATTTCTTGGTGTATAGATTTATACTCAGTTTTGATACAGTGAAGAGAAAAAGAAACTCATACATTTAATTCAGTTGTTTCATAACACTCATGTCATCCCTGAGAGATGGCTTAACAACAGTTTCTGATTCAGGTCTTCTCCATGCTTAAATCCTTGGCATTTTTAAGTCTCTCCCTCAATCTCTTACAGTAATAACTGTAGTGCTTAACTGATGCAGAAATGGGCTTTAATTCAACACATGCATGGGAAATCCCACACTCTTGAATGTTATTTTGTAGCCGTCATGCCACTAAAGGTCAGGCACCCTAACCTTCTCACTGTGCCTGAATACATCTTTTCTGTGAAGTGGATGCATTAGATATCTCCATATTTTTGAGCTGTAATGTCTCCATTACAGTCAAACCACACCATCAGGTAGGAAAGAGAATGAAAAGGCAAAATGTGTCTGAAAGGGAAAAGACAACTCACTTTCACAACTTCTGAACACTTGTGACTTTACAGAGAGATTCTGGCCATGGATCATGAGTGGATCAGTTCAGTTTCAGCAGCCAGCAAACAAGAAATTTGAGCCATGCTAGATCTGCTGTCTTTGGGTAGCACTTATTAATATCTGAGGATTGTTGACAGCCCATCCCTTTTAGCATTTGCTAACTGCAGAGGGGACAAAATATCCTTAACTCGGGATAATGAACATTTGTGTATCATGACAGCAAGTATGAGAACCACCTGATTTATTTGCCAGTTAACATGTACCCTGGCTATATGACCAGACTAGCATATACTTTTGGTGGAACAGCAGTCCTATCGTGAGAATGCAGAAAGCAGACCTATTTGCTGATCTTGTTGTTGAGGTATGTTTTTTCTCTCATTGGAATCCATCTCACACTTCATTTATTTACTTTAATTGGGTTCAGTATTAAGAGCACGTTCATGCTTATGTTTCTATTATGCTGTAATTTATTTATTAACTATGAATAATGCACTAAAGTGCAGAACACTGACTGGGAAGAAGCATTTATGAAATATAAAGGGAAATTACTGTTTCTTCAGAAGAACATAATGTCCTTTCAAAGGCCCTGAAGTCAGAATCTGAGCACTAATTTCTTTAAATAAGATCTGGTGAATCTCAGTCAAATTAGAGAACACTTGGAAAATGGGCTGGAGCTGACTATAGCAAAGTGAAAAACAATTAAATCTGTCACTACATTATTAACTCATTAATATGAGTTTGCACAGTGCTGTTAATACAAGAAGGTAACGGTGTCCCTATTTAAAACACACTTGGCAATTTGAAAATGGTCTCTGCAACCTTCAGTTCCAGCTACACATAGAAGAAGCACAGCAGTTAAAGAGGGTTTTCATGCTTCTCAGTTGGCAGTCAGGCATGTAATTAATCAATTTCTAAATGCTGATGCAAATGCTGGGCTTTGCATGTGCATATTTACCATCTTTAAACACTATTTCAAAATTTGGACCACTCAAGTAAATCATCTATAAACTGCTTCTCATCCTTTGCTTTATGTCTCTTTCACAGCAGTTTAAATTTTACATGCTGATTTGTACTGAATGCTTTGTTTCTTTGCATAAATAAATAAAATGCACAAAAATAACAACAATCTATTTCATATAATAGCAAACAATTTCAAGGCAAAACAGCTGCTTCAACTGACATTGGACCTACAATGGCACTTCAGAACTGAGGAAAAAAATCTGTGTTTTGTAGCTAAAAACACATCTAATAAATACACTTTTTCCATAATTATATAAAGAAATCAATTTGATATAAAATGACAAGATAAATACACACTCAGGGGCAGCAAGACACGTCCTATAGTCCTTCACAAATATGGAAACAGTTTTTTGCCAGCAATGATTAAAAGATATTTTTAGCTAACACAGGTGATAGCAACGCAAAACGGCTGTAATTTAACAAAGAATTGGGACTGTTTCTTCTGAGTGGAATTCTGTCATTATTTTAATTTTGGGCCATATAAGCATATTTTCTTGCAACTTGAATTATAGGCAGTACATTAGGCTTCATCCTGCAAGCTCTTTATTTGACCGTATAAGAAAAAAAATTACTGAAATTTTTTAGTGTATTAAAATAACTTAGTTGATCACAGAAAGATTCTCTATAGGAACAGGAAACGTCCATTTTGGTGCCTGACTCATTTAATTAATCATCTGAACGCTTTCAGTTGTTTTTCTGTTCTGTTAAACTCTAAATCTAAGCCAGTTCTTGAAAGATGAAATGCTGATTACCATTTGCAGTCACAAAAAGGGGAGTGCCATGTTACAGAAAAGAGATGCAGATGCTTTCAAGCTTCTGTCTGTATGGTAGGATTTTACACATGTTGCTGTGTATTGCAGTCACTAAATGGAAGGAAATCAGTCGGTTCTTATGTCTGGCTGATATCTTTTATTATTTTCTTAAGTGGACTGACAAGAAAAATGACAGCAGTCAGTTACACAGGACTTGAGACTCAAAAAGAAAAATGCTCTTTAGTTGCTGAGGCCTGAGAGCATCCAGCATGAGAAATGTGGTCACAACTCATTAGAAGGACAAAGAGGTCTTGGGAAGACAATTTCATGCTAATTTTAATTTTAATAAAACTCTATTTGTCTTTATTGGAACTGGAAGCCTATCCAGTTTTTCCACGCTAGTCAGATTGGAAAGGCACTATTTTGCAACATGACCCGTCTTCATTTAAGGTACTAGAAAAGGTCCTGTACACTTAAATGGCTGAAAATCAAAACCCTTCTTACTGTAGGCCCCAACACACCAAACAGTGTGACAGGAAATCACTCCAACCCTGCCACTTGTTGTTCTGTAGATCACTTCCTTATCTCTTTCTTTCTGAAGTTTCTCCACCTGCTAAGTGGCTATATCACCTCCTCTGTGATATTTGACTTCTACTTTACAAAATGGATAGACCAAAGATAATACATTATGTATAAAATGCTCTCCCTAGACCTTTAAATGCTAACTCTCGTCAGCCTGTTTCCCTCCAGTTCCAAAGAAGTCATAAAGATCATAGTAAGAGCAGAAAAGAAGTGGTTAACGAATACAATTATCAATTTAAAGGGATGCCTGGAGCTATTTGGCTGCTGAAGGGGTTGCTATTGATTTAGCTAGAAACTTCTTACCCTTGACTCAGAGAGTCCAGTATAACAGAGTTCAATCTTTCTCTTCTTTGACCTTCTTGGCCTAATTACAGGAGAGTTTGATGTGAACACAGGATAGCTGCTGACTGGCAGCTCTCTGCCACTCAGTCACAATTCTGAAGCAACTCTAAAATGGACATTTTAATTTTTAAAGCATTTATTATTTACTAATTAGAAAACACCAATCACACGGAAGCACTCTATTTCCAGTCTCACTGTTTCTTAGCAACACTTAGAAACTGAAGGGTATGCTCTGTTGCAAAGTAGCATATTTAGAGCAGGAAGGCACATCTGTTAGCTGATCTTTCATGTATCAGACATCATCTTACAGGAAGCACAATTATGTTAGAGTTTGGGGGTTTTTTTAAAGCATTTTGAGACTTGCATTATATCCAAAATAAAACAGAAAAATTTAAAATGGTTCTTTTGCAATTTTACATAAAGCTCATTGCCAGAAAAATGTATTATCTTGGTAATAATGCAAATTTTAAATGCCTTAGTCTTACTGAGAAGGAGTAAATATGTACATATATGGTTCCTATCTGGAATTTCAATGCAAGCCTCAAAATAGTTGGGCAACCCAGGAATAATCTTTCAAGTCGTTTCAGCTGAGAGGCCATAGATAATCATTGTAGGTCAAATACTCAGCTGCTTTTCAGGCAAGTTCTCAATTTCTGCTACCCTCCAGCACTCCCAAAGCCAGATACTTCATTTTCTAATTGTCTGTATTTCTTCTCCTTCACTGGGGATTAGAAATTATATCAAACTAATCACATTCAACTTCGTTCTTTTCCCATACCAAAGACCCTCACCAACCACACTGTTGGATTCAGGGTGCTTTGGGACTCAGATGGAGAACTGAATCCAGTTTCTTGTCAGGCTTCTTGCAGGTGGTAGATTTAAATGACATTAGAGTACCTAACATGAGGGAGCTCATATGAACAGCAAAAACCTGAAGTAATTAAGAATGATTTCAAGGCCCCAGGAAGAAAACATCAAGTGATCTCAGCCAAATACAAGCTTCAGGAGGAATCTGATTTACAAAATCAATCTGTAAGAGCACCAATGGTGTGGAGAGGATAGACTGAGATGAGTATAATTTTGTTTGTTGGATTCTGTGACAGGTCTGTGACAAAAGTGAATTATAATCCCATTACAGAAAGGTAAAGGTTTCAGATATGTCTAAAATACAATTGGAGATGTGAAGACAGTGCTAACTATTTGAATTTGTGGATAGTTTTATAAAGGAGTGGTAATGACTTTATTTCAGGTCTATGAACCTTCTCATAATCTCATTTTTATTCACATTATTGGAAAGTAACTATTCACATCTATTCACAGATGTCTTTCAGGCAAAAAAACATACCTTTTAGAAGAGACTGTCCATGAAAGCTATCATATTTGAGTCTCCATCTTCCCTGCTGGATTGAATTGCACTTTAAAATTCCTTTTTTTTCATTCTTACAATTACAGATACTTAGTACACACATCCAAGGAGAGGTCTTATTAGTACAGTGAGAATGGGTTAAGGATTTTCTCCCTCTTATGCTTGTTACAATCATTATCACAAGAAGAGATTCATGTTGTGCTGTTTATTATTTATAGTTCTCATTATATTCTTTGTCACAAGACTGCAGCATCAGAATTTTAATGCCTCATATATTCTGTGAAAGATAATAGTAAAGTGTACTGCTCTGACCTTTTCAGTGTCCCGTAGTTTGATTCATTAGCCATTCCTATTCTCTCCTATTAACAACATCAGTAAACCTGGGAAGAAGAGGTAGCTCAGGCAACCAACCAAAAAGCAGAATATTGAAAAGGTTAAAATCTAGATTTTTAAATCTATTCAAAGTTTACAATCTTTTCCAAACTACGCTTGGTATAAAAATTATATCTCAGTTTTCTGGCAAAAACTGTTACAGCAATACAACTAATGTAAATAAACTACTTACATTCACTTTTGAGATTGAAAGCCTTTGCTCTTCAGAAAAAGTCAAAGGTGAACGAGCTCAATATATAGTCTATTTTTCACATAGCATGCCTATCAATTTACGTCCAGGTTATAGGTGCAGTTCGAGGAAATGCTGTAACCATTGCATTGTCATGCAGTAATGATATTGTAAGTGCCAGAGCGAAGTGCTGCTTGCAAGACATTGTAGGAAAAGTATATTGAATAAGAGACTTGTATTTCATTTCACAATAAAGAGGATTTCGAGTAGGAAAGCTAAAGTGGCTTATACACAATTATTTCATGATCAGTAAGTATTCTCAAAAGATTTCTTAGGCAGTGTTTACTGTGCAATACAACTAGACTCTTGAGTACAATATAAATACATTCCTATTATAACAAATATAATGATGCTAATAGCAAATGAAAGAAAATATCAGAATATAGAGGAGAAATAAGAAATGCACTGTATCATCATTCCATTTTACTACTACACAGTCACAATTTAAAAGCAGAGTTATTTTAAATTTGGTTGAAAGTTAAATGAATGATAAAATGACAATAAAACCATATCTTTTATGTGCCTTTGTTAGCTTAAAATATAACATGCTATATCCTGTTGTGCATATAGAAGATTCTACAGTTCAACAATTCCCTAAACTAATAAGGATTTTTATAAAAATTGGGTTATGCTAAATCTCCCAGAACTGCTGTATTTTTCAGCACAATATAGGGCTCTGAATGGAAGCTAGAAATAAAGAAATGAAGTAAACAAATTCTGTAAACTTGGAATTTTTCTACCTGACTCCTATGAAAATCAGGTTTTACTATATATCCACAGATAAATAAAAGGAATCATAGGACATTATCATTAGCAAATTAACTGTATTAGAGCAATCGGCCCATGAAGGCTTTACTTTCTGCTTCAAAAACTTTTCCATAACAGACATTGATGACTTCGAAGAAAAAGAACTATGCACTCTTTTTTTCTTTTTGGTATCTGAGAGCTATTGTTTGCCTTTTTCACATTCTCAGCAATTGTGTAGTTAACAATTTGCAGGAGTGAAGCTAGGAGGGCTATACCTGTTTTTATTCAATGCAGTCTTCATCAAGCAGCCAATAAATGTATTTTATTGCTCTTCCCATAGTAGGCATTATTGCCTCCTCTATGTAAAACTGGCCATATATTTTGAGTCCTTATAGTCATTCAATAGCTAATCAGGAACTCATACCATTATAAATGTGCTGAAGACAATGCATAATGTCACAGTCTGAGTGTTGATTATCCCTTAAAAAAAAGAAACTTCTTTTAGTAATAGGTCACTTGTGCAGTATCATGGCTAACTCCAGTCATAAATTATTTTTTAAAGCCAGATATATTTATATAATAGCTATTCTTTAAAGATCAACAATAGAACATAATACACTTTCACAAATTGCAGGGTAAAAATGTTTTCTAGGTACTAATTTCAATCCTTGCTTTTTTATTACTTGTACTGGTGCATAAACTGTATAATGCTGCCTCTACAATCTCAACACACACTCATCTTGTGTTTCCAAAGATTTCTGTGCAAAATTTGTTTTCTTTATTAACCAGTGATAACATTTGCACACTATGTATTAAACACCTGTATTATAATGTATTAAATGCTCTTCATTTGGCTTTGCCAGATGCAGAAGAATTTGTCATTTAACTAAAGGCAATGGTGTCCCTTTCTACTTGTCCCTCTGCTGCTGGTGCCCCTTGGAATAGTGTTCAGTGAATACTGCCCCAAGAAGTTGTGCAACATTTTCCATGCTCCAAGCCAGCTCACTGCAATGATTCCTGAATAGCCCAATAACAATTTAGAAATGAAGGCATCTAAATAACAATCTTGCCTGACAAACTAGACTAAACACATTTTTTAAGATGAAAACAATAAATTATAATACCACCACATCCGTCAAGAGATATTCCACTCCTCCTGCCCACTCATAAATTTTGAATTAGGGGAGGTTTCAAGGGCCTTTACTCTCCAGTTCCATGATAAGCAGGCCACATAGGGATGTTTCCACTCCCCCAAAACAATCCACTCTTCAAAACAGATGTGGGTGAGGTGTGAAGTTTTTCTAGAGCTTCTTTAATCAGAAAAGCATGTGTCTAAAGTCTCACTTCATTATGAACACTCCTATATTTTCTATTACTTTACCTCCTCAATTACGTGGAGATCTTCCTGCTATGTTTAGTCAAGAGGATATTTTAAAACAAAATCACATAGATGAGCCATTGTGATATCCTTAACAGTAAAAGTTAATTAAATTTCCTTCTCCCCATAACAATCATTTAAGTGGAACAGAAAAATTTCTGCAGATTATAACATTCAGTTTATGTTGCAACTTTAAGATAACATAAACTTGCTTTTGAGTTATTATAGATGAAAGGTTGATTAAGAAAATTTAGAAAAATTATTAACTAATTTTTCAATTGCTATACATTCGGTATATGCATTCAGAATAAGGACCAAATGCAACATTTTAAAATTTCATATTTTATCCTAGAAAATAAACAAAAGGTAGATTTATACTAGAAAAACAGCAAAAGGTGAATTAATTTTTTCCCCCAAGGCTTCAATTATCATCATGACATTTCTGCAGACACTTTCATGTTGCACCTGTCCCTAAGACAGAAGAGACAGATGTCAGTAGGGATGCAAAGTTAAACACTTCAGAAATATTCACAACCAGCGTGACATAGAAGAGCGTATTTCAAGTATAATTTCTGGAGGAAAAAAAATACCATCATTATGGTCTTTAAAAATTAAAGCCCTAATGAAACAATTAACATGTAATTGCAGTTTCATACTATGCTACATACTGAATTTGCAGGGAAAGGGCAATTATGAATTAAGCCCTTTCCTCTTCAATAAGGCAGTAGGAATCACAAATACAATAATAATATACTTTCTGTGAACTAAAATAATTTTTTGGTAGTACTCCTTCATTCGCTACTCTTTGAAAGACCCTATGTGGCACACAACTCCTTCAAAGTAAATTCATCAAGCACTGCAGATCTACTCCCATTTCAAGTGAGGCAACTTATTTAACAATTTCTTAGGCAATGTCTCTTGGGTTTGACTGTAGGCAGGAAATGAAGCATAATTAGAACTTTTATGTGGCATTAACAAACAATCTTGTTAGTTCATTACTTTTTAATATTTCCACCAGTCTTATAAAAGCAGATTAAGACCAACTGTAATTTCCATATGTGAGATTCCCTGACTATAAAGCTCAAAGAATGTTCACTTTAATCAAAACCACTATGATGTCTTCAACTAATTTTTTTTTCTCCAAGATCTTTTTGAAAACTTAGTTTTATGTGAGTGAAGTGCTAATCTGAAATGTTTCTTCACTTGAGTATGATTTTTCAATTCGCATACATGGCCAGGGTCATATTCAGCACAGAGATGAATCCATTTTTTATGGAAAAAAGGAAAAAACAAACCACAAACCAATAATATTAAATAAAGTGCTGAAATGGAAAACCAACCCACCAAACAACAAAAAAACCCCACAAAAAATAGATACTCTGATTTAAATGTAGATCTGACCAGGTAAGCTAAACAATCAATCAGAGTTTTCTAGACCTTTACCTACAGGAATACTTTGAGTTTTATTTATTATTGCAAGAATTGATGCTGTTGCACAGTTTCGATCCTGGTATGTGCATTCTGAGGAACATTTTCCCAAAACACGTGGCATATGTGCCCTTGGGGTACTAAAGTAAACTCATCCCTAATTAGGTTTACTACACATGCTGTAAATGGAAGTGTGGTCAATCAAGTGGTCTAACACTCTGCTGCATCATTCCATAAAACATGCAAGAGAGAAGGAATTTCAAAAAGTTCTTCAAAAATTTAGCTCCACACTGGTGTTAACTAAAAGCTTTCCTTTTTAATAGTTCATGCTGTAAAACAAGATTGGCAGTTTAGAGCTTGCATTTAAATTCAAAATGGCAAAAGGGTATGAAATTCTTTGTAATTCATGTTTTGTTTAGACCTATTCTATTCTATTCTATTCTATTCTATTCTATTCTATTCTATTCTATTCTATTCTATTCTATTCTATTCTATTCTATTCTATTCTATTCTATTCATTAGCTTTAATCCTAAATTCAATTTACAGAAGGCATTCTTTTAGAATGTACCATATTATCACTGCTGACATAGAGAACTCCAAACAAGCCAATTTTTTGATTTTCAGGACTGCCCTTTAGGCTCAGGTTTTACACTAAATTAAAGATTTTATGTTCATGACATTTTATTAATTAAGGTCTATATTTCATTATAGGGAACTTACTTTTTTCTGGCCAAAATCTACATCTTCAATTAGTTCCCTTTTCTTTTGAGTCACTTTGCCCCCTGCTGTACAGAGAGTTAAATACTACTACTGGCATAGATCTGCATTACAGCAACCATCTCTGTATTTCATTTAAAACACCTCTTTTCAGAAGCAAACTGTTCTGGCTTCACGATCATTTGAATTAATGCTGTAATTGTGCATTGCAGACCCAGTCACATCCCAGGACTTCACTGTGCTCCCTGCTGCTAAAGTAAACAGAAGCACAGACTAATAGAAGAGGCAAAGAGTCACAGCATCTTTGTCAGCAGGACTGAAAATAACCTTAGTGAATAAGGAAATTAGGCACTACCGTATGTTCATAAGACTCCAGACAAAAATGGTGAGTTAGAAGGTGAAGGTGCATGAAGGACTATCTTACCTGATACTTAGTGGATTTTTTTGTTTGTTTGTTTGTTGTTTTTTTTTTTTTTGATATGTGAGCAGCACAGGGTAGGATTTAGAAACAAAAGTATTTATGCTTTGTCACATGAGCTAGAACCCAACATCCAATGCCACCAATGCATGGCATGGCCTGATCATAAGAAATTTTTTAATCAAAGTTGTGCAGTTTTGATTTGAAGAGTGTACTTCTGTTTATCCAGACATTTCTTTGTCCAGAACAAACTGAGTTCAGTTTACTTTCATCTTGTCCAAAGCAGGACTCTATACAACCTTTTATACATTCTATATGTACCTTTTAAACATTATATAAGTTTTGTCTGTGACTAGAGGCAAATTTTATCGAGTTATCCACGAGGTCTGTCCCTGAAAACTACTCGGGGAAAAAATGGTATCTGAAAAAACCGCCAAAGTAGCAGGATTCAGATATATATACACAAACATATATATATATGTATATATGCACTCATGTATACTTATATGCTTTTCTTTAAAAGGAAAACTGTTATAAAATAAAATAAAATTATTATTAGAAGAAACCTTAGATCCAAAAATTAAGCTTCTAATTGCTTAGTTAAAGCAAAGAGCAAGAAAAACTTGAGACATCACTCTGAACAGATAGGATACAGGAAGAATCGTATTTATCAACCAGAGGAAATGAAGGCACAATAATCAAGATGTGATGTCAAAGGCCTAAATGACAGATTCAGAAATTAAATAGTTCAGATATTAAATATTTCAATCGCTTTTCAGTAGATTTGCTGTTAGACATCCAAGGCTGTATCCCAGCAATTACAACTGCATGCAAAATACAGTTGCTGTACTGTAACTAGTACCCAGCTTATTCTGCTTAGAGTGGGCTCTTTATGAAGGGTGGCGCAACACAAAAATAATTTGTAGTGAGTTACATTATCAGTTAACTCTGGTCAGCCTAGCTTGGAAGTTTCTTGTACTATGTATCTTAGCCAGATGTGTAATGGCATTTTTATTGTGGTAGAATTATGTACTAGCGTATTAAACGCTTACTACAGGCGTTTTCTTGATGTGAGGTGAAAGACTTGAAATAGGTCTCAAAGTCTGTGAAATACTATAAATACATAGAGGCTGAATATATCACAACATTTCTAAATCCAGTTTACAAGACAAAAGATTGCAAATTGCATTACAAAAATATTTTCATTTCTTACTTTCAGTTAAAACACACCACCTCCTTTGAATATAATTTTTCATTTCCCATGTTACACATATCAAGGCTGGTAAAAGGAAACAATTGCTTTCACAATGTCTGTAATTGATACAAGTGACAATTTAATTGATTATTTAGGCCGTGTTCTCCAGATTTTCAAAATATTTTGGGCAGCATATATTGAACTTATACATTGGACTCTTGAGAATTTAGCAACTGGTATCATGTGAAGCACTAGGTGTACTCCAGTGCCAACTCATAGCTAAGCCACTACTCAGGCAATTAAGATGTAAAGCTGAGCATATTGTCCTAACTGCAGATGGTGAACTTTTAAAAATGTGGCATTGCATTAACATTTCATTTCATTTCGGTGCCCACTGTATATTACAAAAACAAATAATAATATAGCACGGTCTCCAAAGCAAAGAAATACACAAAATAAAGCTACATACTCTTAAAAAAGCTGCATACGGTCTTAAAAATATTTGAAATGTGCATATTTTCGAGCATGGTATGAACTATTTAAAACTAATTTTATACATCATCTTGCTCTTTCCTAATATCAGCAGATGAGCTGATTTTATAATCAGAGGCACTGTCAGCTTGTCACATTCTGCAGTTCAAAATGTCAGATGCACTGTAAACAGGCTCAAACTAAGCCAGGCACTTTGGAACACAGAGACTGCATGCTGAGTTCAGATGTAGAGAATAGATGAACCCTCTTTATATTACACAGAATAATACATGAGCCAATACTTGTTACAAGGAAAAATTTCCTTTGAGGGATTATGATGAACAGGATAACAGTGGACAAAGAAGCACCTATCAATAGAGCCCTGGCAGTCTCATTCCTTTTCTTTCTCAATTATCCTTTTAGAAATATGTATGCTGTATCAGGATAAACACTACAAAAGCTGCTTACTTCAATTATTTTTTAACAATTTTGTAGGTGTTCTCCCTTTCTCCCTCTGTAATCCCCTAAACTGTTGGACACACGAATGGTAGAGTTGGCTGTGAGTAAATATTTGAAGATTAACATCTATACAGCCGTGAGTACAAAGAGAAACTATGAAGTCTTGTATGTTTTTAGCAGAATCAGGAAGAATCTAAGTCCAGACAGTATGTAATTTGTTAAAAGATAGTAGCTTTTTTTTTTTTTCAATTTCTGTTTAGTTTAAAAGGTTAGCTTCCTTCTTTTTCATTATATATCTACCTAAATATGTGGATTTCAGTAGAAAAATTATCATTTCATTGACAGGTTCATATGAATAGAATCATATGTTGGAAAAGACCTCTGAGATCATCAAGTCCATTAACCTAACACTGCCAGATCCACAACTAAATCATGTCCTTAAGTGCCAAATCTGCACGTCTTTTAAATCCCTCCAGGGATGGTGACTTATCAAAGAAAAACCTTTTTCTAAAGCAAAGAAGATTGAATTAACCAAAGCTTTTTAGAATGAGGATTATATCAGCAGCACTATTTCTATGATTACAGTGCTGCCTAGTAAATATTTGTTTAAAAGAACTTTTTTTTTTTTTTTAAAGGAAAGAGACTACTCTATTATCATAGCTGTAATAAGCCCAAAACATTTCAATCACTGCGGGACCAAACAGTGAAATAACAAAAGGCCTGCAACTTTGCTTTTGGTATGTAAAAGAGAGCAAATCTAAATTAATCCCCAAGTCTTTCTACTGATGGATGGATGAATAATTATGTCCTAGAGAATAAAAGCAGGATTCCCAAAGACTGGAAAGCAGAGTAGCTGAACTACCACTCCTCAAAGGTGTTTGAGCACTTTTTAATCTACACTAGCAACTGAAGAAAGCAGGATGGCGTCCATGGAGGGCTTGGGACACCAAAGTCACTCTTTCTGAACTGTACCATTAGATGAAATGGTGGGGAAGGCTATAAAAACATACAGATATGAATAAGCAGGTCATAAAGACACTTATCATTGTCACAGAAAGGCCAATATACACTTCATGCTTGGACCACCATGTTTTAAAGTATACAGTGCTCAACTCTGTTCAAAAAACTTGTGAACAACCTCAGCAGTCAGTCGTGTATCGAGACTTTTCACAGAGTAAAGTGAATTTTAAGTAAAAAAATGTTATTGATCACACCTCTGCTAGTGTGATTTTTTTGCTGTGTCTTTCTCAAGCCCTGTAACCTTGCTTTTAAAGTATTGCCGTCAATATAAAACATTTTTATTCTAATGGTCAGAATCCATTTCTGTTAATACCAGCAGGTGCCACTGGCTGCGGCTGGATTACCTGAGCTTTCTTCCTCACTCTTGGCCAAGCCCTGAAGGATTGCAGTCAAATGTTTTCTCTCCATAAAGAATGTCAAAGAGACATCATTCTCACTATTTTAGTTCCTGATTTAAAAGCAAAGACTTGTCAAGATTCTAGATCATACAGAAATGCAATTGGGCTTGGGAAAATTGTCTCACAGGCACACATGGGTCTACCACTGAGAGAGAGTATAAGATGAAGAAGGAGTTAGTCAGTGAGATTTAATGCACATAATAAATACAAGAATATGGAGCCTGATCCATTCAGTCAAGCAGCTACCTATGCAGAAAAGTTCAGGACCATTAATGATGATCACACAGAGTAACAGTTCTGAAAGACCTGCTTCACACTGAAAACCTGTAGTGGAAATACAGGCAGAGTGAAACAGTGATGCTTGATTCAGTCTTGCACCTGAACAGTATCCAAGTGTAAAAAGAGACGTTTAATGTACAGCTACAATTATGGTAATATTTTCTCTGTAAAGAAAATGAAAAAGGAATATAAAAAGAAAGATCAGTAAGTATAATGATCAGGTTGTATGCATCCATAAGGTACTTGCTAATTCTCTGTAATACAATAATGTATGCAGACTGTGAAAAGTAGTTGCCCTTAAATCACTACTTCTGCATTCGTTCAAATCTGGTAAAAGCCAGATAACAATGAAACCTCTGTTAACTGTTATCTAAAAATATAATGCCGCTCTCCTTTACCGGAAATACTCAAAATTTTACTAACAATGGATTTTTTTTCTTCTGTATGAAAATGTTGCAATATCCAGTTGAGTTCCAATGATTAATTAGTTCATCACTTGGCTAATGAGGAATGGTAGTTGTATGTCAGAGAATTTCAAGGATAACTCAAACTCTCAAGGATCTCAAGCTGAAATTTTGCTGCTGACAAATGGTCTAATTGAATTTCAATGAGCTGAAAATCGAGTCTTTTTAGACTTCCTAATTTTTATAAATAGCTTTCTTTGTGACACTCCTATTATAATTACATATTGTTCAAATGATTCTACATCACATATGTCTCCCAAAACAAGAAGTCTTCCCAAATCTATTACCTTACCTTTGAAAACACATTACTTTATTGTCCCCTTGATACTTGTTGGTTTTTTTCTTAACTAAATCTAGAGTGGAAAACTTGAAAGCACTTCCAAGCATCTATGACTTTGCTGCTGAGCCAATTTTAATCCCATGTGCATTGAATACTGAGACTGTCGTCTAAATTCCTCTTCTTTCCCACTCAGTGTCCAGAAAAAAGAAACCTGAGTGCCTGGCAGTTGCAGCATAATCCCCAGCTTGGACTAAACAAATGACAGGTCTCCTCTGTGCCCTATGATATATATCACCTACTCAAACTAGGTGAAGTCTCTGCCTACGGTAATATTTTGTGATAGGTACTTATGCCAGTATATCCCAAACTAAACTCATAAGACATCTAAATGACTTAATTCTTTCCATAATGGCAATGGCATTACCTACAACTAATAGTTGTTAAAACTCTAGTTTATCCTTCAAAATAGAGATATATTTTTCTTGCATGTCCTCAGCCAGTAACAGCAGGACTTATTATCAGACACACTTTCAGAAGTACATTGCAGTGTACCTGGCACTGTGAGGCACAGTCTGCACTCCAGTCAAACACAAGCTCTGTGGTGCTGCAGCAGATCAAATATTCCCCAGGGCTACAGGCTGCTGACTGTACATGGAGAGAAGAAAAACTGTTTCTCCTACATTTCTGTGTCCATTGGACATCTCCGCAGTTGTAGGAAATACAGTATTGCCACTCAGTATGAGCTGAGTAGGAGCAACTTTCTTGATGAAATAATGCATTATTCACAAGGAGAGAAACGGTGAGCTGGCTCTGAGCTGCTGAGTTATTTTGTTCCCTTTCTGAGAACAGTGCTTCAGCTTAACATCTCTCTTGCTTCAGGTTTTATCTCCTGGGCCTTCTAACAGGCCTTTTCCAGCCCCTTAAAAAGAAAAAGAAAAGAAAACAAAAGGAACCAAACCAAACAAAAATCCAAAAAAGCACAGAAAACAAGATAACAGAGGAAGTATATGGCAGGATGAATCTTGGACAAGTGTGTCCATCTTGACAGGGATAGTACCAGTTGAAGAGGAGCAGGGGTCACTGCTGAAAGTGGACCTGAGTCAACATCAGTTCAAATGGAGGACATCTGGGGAATAACTTGCTTTCAATTGATACAAACTGTGTGGCAAACAATCACTACTGCTTATGCTAACTAAAATGTGGAAAAGCAGTGTCTTGTAAAGTTGATATACTTATTGACTATAAATACCTTTTTCTAGAGAAACGAGTTAAGTAGTTTAAGGACATACTTATACCTAAAGTCATGATGTGAACCTTGAGGTTTTGCATAAAAAGTGTATTTCTTTATAAAAGAAAACATATGGTCTTCCCACCTATTTTCCCTTGGGAATACGTATCAGTGATTAACTTAATGGACCACTGAGTGCAATTTTTTCTTCATATACATGAAATATACATAGCACTTAACTGAAAGAAGAGAATTCCGAAGGAACATAACCCAAAATGACATTTGTAAGTAGTTTTTCACAGTCTGCATTACTGGTAAAATTGAATGTATTTTAATCCTCATAAACTGATAGTTTCCCATAATCAAAAATCAAGTAACCATTGAAAATATCATTAAAATTAGAGTAGGTTGGAGAAAAGTGAAATGGTTACACCCAAGTGTATCCTAGTTCATTTACTGCAAACTAGTTATCCAGACAAGATATAAACGACAGATTTAAAAGTTTAACAGGAAATACTTTACTTCTTTCTTTTTAAGGTGGGACTGCTCAGTCTCTTTGGTAATTTTCTGGAGTATAGACTGGTTTGGCTGGTTGGTTGGGTTTGTTTGATGATCAGTACTTGCCACATTTGTAATCATTGCAAAGCAGAAAGAAATAATTCTTTTACTAAAAGATCAAGCAACTTTAAAGAGAAACTTAACCCCATAAGTAATTTCTAAGGAGGAACAGCAGATTGTGACAAGACCACAGATGACAAAAAAATGTCTCTTAGGTTACATTTAATCGGATTGAATAAGAACTGTTTGTCTTTACCCACTCCCAAAAGCCTTTTAGGAGTTAAGACAACAGATGTTTGTCACTACAGCCAGTCATATGTCGCAATTTCACTCTGGTGAAGATATTTTGGAAACAAGCTAATGAGGTGATCTGCGAAAGATATGTTTGGTCCCCTTTGGCTAATATTTCATTACTGATGTCAATTACCCTTCTTCATTAGATATAAACAACCTGTAATTACTTTATCTTCTATAAATAAATAAGACAGTTCCCTAGGAGCGTGTCTAAAAAGTCATATTTGCACAAGTATCTGTAGTTCTTCATAACGACAAAATTGAGAAATCACGTGTTCAGAAACTGACTGTTCCCATAAAAATTCAAAGTACTCTTCTTTCTATACTTTGCTATGTTGTAATTTGATTTCTTCCCAACTTGATTCTCTTCTCTGCATTATGCTTTCTGGAGTGTACCTTTTACCAAGTTTACCTATCAATCCTTGTACAAATTACACCAGTATTTTCAAGTTTTGTGCTAGAAGAGTTTGTGGAAGATTTGGAGTTTTCATTAAAAACTGGAAATTTTCCAAGGAGAAAGATGCCTTTTCCAATTATTTGTAGTCATTATATAAAAACGTAAATTCTTCTATTGTGTTGATCACTGTCATCAGGATCCAAAATAAATTCTAATTGCACCATTGAAGACACGTGCTATTTTGCATGACTCTTTCCCTTGTCCATAAGACACAAGATTGAAAAATTATCTGAAATTTCTAAGCATTCCTGTCAGAGTGGAGACCTTTAAGCCTCAGAAAGTATATCAACAGACAACCTTTAACATCCATTATTCATGGTAAGATAGTGTTAAAAAATAAAACCAAAATAGCCTTTGTATAAGATAATTATTTTTAAATTAGCTAAAAGAATTCTAATAACATTACACACTGTATGGAAACACATTCCTGGAAACTTCAGATGATTTCAGCTTTAATTTAGGCTGTTCATTTCTGTACTCATCGTGACAAGAAAGAACAAGAACTTTAGAAACAACAGAAAGAATAATGAATCTGTAGTCTCCTGCTTTTTTTTGCTAATGACTTACTCTACTTTTCTTTAATGGGATACTTTCACATCTAGTCAGTTAAAAAGAGAATTAAAAGTAGTATCAAACACTAAATCTGCCCTTGAGTCATTCTTCCTAATTTTGTGATTTTTACAAACAAATTTTTTCTGCAAACATTTCCCTCTCCTTTGCTGCTACGTGAAACAATCACACATCGAACACACAAACTAGAAAAGTCTTGAAATTAAGGTTGGAGAACTTTTGAAATCAGAATAAAATATTAATCTTACTAGGACAGTAATTGTGACGCTATCGAGTGTGATGAACTGTGCTGCTGTTATAAAAGCGATCAAACAATGGATTAGCAGTCAGCTTCACTTGTACACTGTACAATTTGTGTCTAATGAGATCAGACACAGTATGATCTTGTCTGTGGGACAAGACAAGAGACAGGTGGTGGCAACACCACCATATCCAGAGACTTCATGATTTATGTGACAAATCAAACACTGTGGAGCACTACCCTGTAACAGACTACAGAATGGCTGAACCAAAAGGCAAGCTGCAAAATCACTACTTGAAAGTTCTAGTCCTTTTGGGATTTCTCCTTATTCAAGTTTTTTTTCCTCAAGATTTTTATTTTTTTTTTACTGGAGTTTTTTGTTTAATAGTAAATAAAATTTATATTTTAAAGAATGGCAGGATAACACAGTCAAAAGATTTCTCTTGTTTCGAAACAGCTGCTCAACTTGTAGCTGAAAGTGTACAAAACATTCTAGAATCAGTTTTCATGCTTAGAAACAAAATACATAAAAATCACTCTCCATCACTCGCACATGACAGCATTCAAAGATGTGACTCAGGAACACCACAGTCGTGACTCAGTGAATTCCAGTTTGTGACACAGTGATAGAGTCACAAATCTGGAAATCACAGGATTGCAAATTACTCAAACTCTTAAAATCTGTCCTGGACTAAGCAGCCATGGAAGGAAATAAATAAATACTAATGATCAACTGCTATTGCAGAGATACTACAGAGCTATAAAATATTTAGATTCTCAATTAATTCCTCTGCACTGCACAGTTTAGTGTTTATTTGCCCTGTGTATTGGTTTCACTGGGTGCTGTGCAGCATCAGAGAACATGAACAAATTGCTTACATGTAATGAAATCAGTTGTTTAAACTAAGGCAAATGGATACGTAATATGAAATAAGTGGAATAGATAGTTTAATTGATTTGTTGAGGAAATGGAGGAATAAACTGCTTATATTATGAATACAGTTTAACACAGTTGATAAGACTGCCAATTGAAAGTACAGTTGCAAAGAAAAGGAACAAGAACAATCTACTGAAAAATTAAATTAATCTAGAAAAATTGAAATCGATTAACAATTAGTAATACTCTCAGGACTTATTAAACTTCTTCTTAGGATGATGGAAGTAGTCAGCACAAACTCCATAAATTTAAATTTAGGCCTTGGGCAGACACCATAAAGCAAATAAGATTTTACAAATCACCTTATCACATCTAAAACTACATCTGTGCCCTCCCATACTCAACAGTCTGTGTGGAACAGCTAGGAAAGTAACATGGGAATTTGTAATAAAAGGCTCAAGTCAAGTTACATTTAGAAATTTCTAATATACAAGAATGAAAATAATCTCAATTAAACTTCATTAACTTATGAAGTCCTAAAATATCTTTAGAGCTTTCTAAGCTATCAAATTTTAAATTGAAATAAAAGAGCTAGAGTTCTTTTTAATGATAAAGTTTTCGTTCATCTTCTGTCATTATTTAAAAATGTCTATTTTAAAGTTTTACAAGTTTATCAAAGTCATGCATTTTGATATGAAATAAGGCCTTAAAATTTATTAGTATCAGTAACAGTTGGAAAGATATTTTTGGTTGGTTTTCACTTTTTCCTAGTTTATTCCAAATCTTTTTACATAATAATATTCCTTGCCCTAAACTTCATTGCCTTCTACATGCATATGAAAGTCATATATTTGATAATTCATTTCCTTTGAACATTACTAATATTAAATACATAATAAAGTCAATGATAAACAACCTCTTAAATGCAGGCTCTTCACATCTTTGCTATTTTTCTAACACTGTGTGAATTCCAGTAAATAATTCTTGCATCTTTTTCACATTTTTGGATGAAATCTAAAGGGAACTCAGTCTTGGTGACACAATTGGGGAAATAAAACATAGTAAAGATTTATGTGGTCATAAAAGACTGCCTTCTTGATTTACAGAATATCACTGTATCTTTTCCACAATAGCTTAGAGTGTTTGCACTTTACTTATAGTGAAAGAATGGATTAAGTGAAACAATGAAGCAGAAATTCACACATTGCCTCCTGATACAACTTTTTGCAAATCATAGAATCACAGAATAGGCAGATTATTTTGTAAATAGGGACAGAACAGACAGATGTGGAAGGAGCACATTATTACAGAATCATAGGATTGTTTATATTGGAAAAGACCTCTAAGATCTACTCCAACCTCTAACCCAGCTCTGCCATGTTCACCAGCAAACCATGTCCCCAAGTACCACATCTACACATTTTTTGAACACATAAAGATGATGATGCCACAATTTCCCTGCACTGCCTGTTCCAATGCCTGGCCACCTTTCAGTGAAGACATTTTTTCTTATATTCAACCTAAAATTATGCAGTTATTTGTATCCAAAATTATGGGAATTAAACATCCATTCCTAAAAAGTTTGCCAATATTAGATGCCTGACAAACCTCTTCCCAGGGGAATACTCAGTGTTATCTGTAGTGATTTACATGAGTTTACCTGAAAGAAAATGGCACTGCTTTAACCAGGTCTACTAATATTTATTAAACTGTTTCAGGTTTTAGTTGAAAAAGTAAATAAGAAAGAGGTAAACCTCATCTGTAAAGAGCTAGAAATCAAGGTACTCAAATCTGTATTCAATTGGTTCCAAAGTTTTTAGTAATATCTTCCTAGAGAAAATGGCTCTTTTGTAGACCAGATCTGATACCAACACCAAGTGGCAAAGCCACTGCTCAGCTCCAGTCCCAGTCCAAAATGGCTGATTAATGTGGTGTGTAGCCTTCTGGTTTCTGGCTGCCATGAGATTAAAGCAATAATCCTACTCTAGCAAGATGTTTACACCCTCCGATAACTTCCCCTTTAGTTGCTGAATTTTCTGAATAATTGCATATACAAACCATGCACTTTGCTTATTTATATTCTCATATTTAATAATACATTGTTGCAGTACCTTCTGAAATTATAATGTTGTAGGGGTTTGAAAGGGAAGGGGGGTACAGGGGGGTGCTGGCGGGT